>KV014935.1:3164-19926 GCA_001598015.1 Dorcoceras hygrometricum | reverse complement strand
ACTACTGAACTCAAACAATACAATAGCTGAAATCTATACTTAGAATATTTTCAATGAAGAAATATCAGTCGTGGTATAAGAACCAGATTTCAGACAACCAGGTGAATGACAATGGTTTTCCTTTGTCTGAAGAATTCAAAATATCTGAAGAAATTTCTGGAAACGATCGAATAAGCTACTTGTAAGCTACTTCGATGAATGAATCACTGGAAACTCAGGAATTCATCAGAATAACATCACCAAAACATTTTCTAAATCATCCTTGAATCAAAATTTACAGTAACTCAACTTTTTCATAAAACAGAGCATGAACTTTATGGTTTTTCTTTGAAGAACAGTCGAAACCATCTTCCTTTAAAACTCATACATAACATAAAGACAGAATCGAATATATGCTTTCTATTGAGTGAGCAAGAAACAGAGTTTACTTGCCTGAATTCTTGAACACAAATCACGGTAGAAATCCAGCAACTCCTAACGCACCGCCTGTTTCCTTTAAAACTCTTTGAAAGTATTTGGTTCGGCTTCTTGAAAGAGAACACCGCTTTATATGATTTGATTTTGAAAGTAATGATGCATGAAGCAGCTTAAGATCCTATTTATATGATTTGTAAATGCCTAAGGAAGAAACGCATTTAATTCAATATGCCAAACTCTGAAAGAAGCGTGCTCTGTTTTAAACCAAATAATGCATATGAAAACCGAACAATTTTAGTTAAAACAAAGGATCCGATTGGCTTGTAGGAATTGTTTAGACATCTACTGTAATTGCATTCCCGCTATATGGAATTTAGCTCTTAAATTATAAAAAGCTAAACAATTACATAAATGAAATCTGAAACTCGATTAATCAAGAGTTGAATATAATAGCATTGTAATCCCTCAATCTCATATCTTTCTAGTTTGTGGCTTCTAAAAGATCTGGTCACTACACTGGATGACCCTCTCTGACTGACCATCCGTCTGCGGGTGAAACGCCATGCTGAACGCCAATCTAGTCCCCAAAGCGGCATGTAAAATCCTCCAAACGTAGACATAAATCCGGTGTCTCTATCAGACACAATAGAGACTAGTATGCCATGCAGCCTGACAACCTCTCTGATGTAAAGCTCTATGTACTACGTCAGGGTGAAAGTAGTCTTCATCGGTAAGAAATGCGCTGACTTGGTTGTCTGTCCACAATCACCCATATCGCCGTGTAATCCCTAGGACTCCTGGGAAATCCAACCACGAAATCCATTTTTCTCCCACTTCCACTCGAGAATAGGGAGTGGCTGCAATAACCCTGCCGGTCGCTGATGCTCCCCCTTGACCTACTGACAGGTCAAGCACTCAGATACAAATCTCTCAATATCCTTCTTCATCCCCGGCCACCAATACAACGTCTGCAAATCTCTGTACATCTTCGTACTCCCTGAGTGTATGGAGTACGTTGATGCATGTGCTTCTGCTAAGATCTCTGCTCTCAGCTGGCCAGTACTCGGCACCCACATGCGACCTCCGAAACAAACAATCCCATCCTTAATTGTGTACAGGCCTCGGCCTCTGGCCTCATCTAGCTGTCTCCACTGCTGCAACTGCTTATCAGAGGCCTGCCCATCTCTAATCCACTCTCGAAGAGTCGGCTGAACAGTGAGCGCTGTTAAACTCGATGCAAAGCCTCCTGAATAAAACTCTAGTCCAAACCTCTCTATCTCAGCCTGTAGTGGCCTCTCAACTGATAAACATGCCACTACTGCAGTCTTCTGGCTCAAAGCGTCTGCCACCACATTAGCTTTACCTGGATGGTAGCTAATGTCACAATCATAGTCTTTCACCAACTCTAGCCATCTGCGCTGCCTCATGTTCAGCTCCTTCTGGGTGAGGAAATACTTGAGGATCTTGTGGTCGGTGAATATCTGACACCTCTCGTTGTACAAATAGTATCTCCAAATCTTCAGCGCAAACACTACTGCTGCAAGATCTAGATCGTGCGTCGGATAGTTCTGCTCATAACTCTTCAGCTGTCTCGACGCATAAGCAATAACCTTGCCTCCCTGCATCAGAACTGCACCCAAACCTCCCAGGGAAGCATCTGTATAAACTACAAACTCCTCATGATCCACTGGCATCGCTAACACGTGCTGAAGTGAGGGCCTCCTTCAGCTGATCGAAGCTCCTCTGACACTCCGGACTCCACACATACTTCGCATTATTCTTGGACAGGGCTGTCAAGGGCACTGAAATCAAAGAGAAGCCCTTGATAAACTTGCGATAGTAGCCTACCAATCCCAAGAAGCTACGAATCTTTGTTGCGTTCCTCGGAATCCCCCAGTTCTGCACTGCCTAAACCTTCGATGGGTCAACAGAAATCCCATCTCTCGACAGAATATGCCCTAAGAATGCCATCTGCTCAAGCCAAAACTCGCACTTTCTGAACATGACATATAATCTGTGCTCCCTCAATGTCTGTAGAGTCGTCTGCAAGTGATGCCTATGCTCCTCCAAGCTCCTCGAATGGACCAGAATGTCGTCGATGAATTCGTCAGGCCAAACGGCATCACCAAGAACTCATAGTGGCCGTAACGTGTCCGAAAAGCGGTCTTGGACACGTCCTACTCTCTAACCCTCAACTGATGGTAGCCAGATCTCAAATCAATCTTTGAGAAAACCAAAGCTCCCTGCAACTGATCAAAAAAATTCTCAATCCTCGGGAGTGGGTACATATTCTTCACTGTAACTCTGTTCAGCTCCCGGTAGTCAATACACAATCTCATGCTTCCATCCTTCTTCTTCACAAACAACACTGGCACGCCCCATGGGGAAAAGCTAGGGCGTATGAATCCCTTGTCGAGCAACTCCTGTATCTGCTCCTTCTGTTCCTTCATCTCCGTAGGATCCAAACGATACGGTGCCTTAGAGATAGGCATTGTACCCAACCATCAGCTCAATGAAAATCCACCTCTCGCTCCGATAGAACTCCCACTACATCGTCAGGGAAGACATCTGCAAAGTCCCTGACTACCTCCACATCAGATAGTGAAGGGCCTGCTGAATCTCCTGTAGAGGTGACACTGGCCAAGAATGCATGACATCGAAGCTCAACTAGCTTCCTGGCCTGTAGAAATGACATGAACCTGGGCTTCCGCGGTCTCCTCGCTGCCTAAAATAAGAAGTCCTCCTACCCTGATGGCTTGATCGTCACTGTCCTCCGCTGAAAGTCGATCACCCGCTCCAAACTCCGTCAACCAATCCATGCCTAGGATGAGGCCGAATCCTGACATCGGAAAAACAACCAAATCCGCTCTGACCGTGTGATCCTGAAACGTCATCGTCAATCCCTGCACGACGCTGGTCGTCGTCAACTCCTCTCCTGAAGGAACCTTCACTGCGAGAGATACACTCAAGCTCTTCGGAACAATATCCATCCTCTGTGTGAACGCACTCAAAATAAACGAGTGGGTCGCCCCTGAGTCTAGCAAGGCGAGGGTAGTAACACCTAGCACCCGAATCTCGCCTGAAACAGAAACATCACACAGGTACGCTTTTACAGTCAAACTAGATCCCAAAAAAAGTTTTAGATGCCTATCAAATTTTGAAGTTCGCTAGTCTTATCCGTATAAGTTCCAAAAGCAAGTTCTAGAAGGTCTAACATGTTTACTTAAATCAATCCAGTAACCTAAGGCATCGAATCTCCTAGAAGTTCTCTACTCGGAAACTAGCGGATCTATAGTCCCGAGAAACTACTTGAGTCCCTGCTTGCGGAAACGCTCATCCACATCCTCCTCATGCGACTTCCCAGAACGCTCCTACTGCCTCTCTAGCATCCTGATGATCCCGGCCAGCATATCCACGGTATCCCTCTCCTATGGCGTCAACTGCCGAGGTGGGGAGGAGGAGGTGCATCATTATTATGTTGGTCTCTGGCACGTCTGGGAGGCATACAGGCACCCAAACCCTTCACGTAAATCTAAGTGCATGACTAATCGTCTAACTCTAAAACTAAAGTAAAATTAATGCTGAAAATGGAACATGCATCATGTGAAAATAAACATGCATCATAAAATTCTAAAACTTACAGACTGGCAGTGCGACTTCCGAGCTGCAGGCAGCAAGCTAGTACCCCACCAGAACCATCGCTCTGATACCAACTGAAACGAACCAGACTCTAGAAATTTATTTTTTTTAAATCATGTGTGAAATAAATAAACTAAAAAGGAATGACTCGTTCCCTTTAAAATAATTTCTCAACAATACTTCAAACAGAAATAAATAAATATTTTTAAATCATAAAATCATCCATACTGTTTAAAAACCAGACTGATAAAAGTACTGAACATGAACATGCTAAATTAAATATCTGAAAACCGTATCATATCAAAGATAAAACATCAATGCGGTCACGGGGTACTGCTGTAGCGGGCGTTCAGAGGTCCTCACCGCCAGTCGGGATAAAATACGCAAGGTAATCACCTGCACCATTTAAACCTAATGAGCCTAGAGGCTCAACATGCTCTATATTTTAAATAGCAATGTACATACTAATAAAGCCACATGCAAGCATATACGTGTAATAAGATAACATTAAATCATGCATGCATGGATGATCTTAAAACATAGTTCGTAAAATAAGTCGTAACGTATCGTAATCATATAACATATATCATAAGGCATGACGAAACGTAACATAAAAACGTGTTAGGCGTAGCCGTTAAGTGTGGACCATGTTCGATTGATCAATCTAAACCAACGTATGTGACGGTCGGTTTTACCCAACCTACATCATCATCACATTAACAGAGGTTAACTGGGCCGGTCTCCCAGATCCGCTCATCGTCTATCATTATACATTAACAGAGATATATTCACGGGCTTCTATATTTTCTACTTCGGTCAAGGACTGGTTCAGGAGTCTGGCCCACTAATTCTAGACTTACTTTAACATTCAACCCCATAACTTTAAAATTCGCCTTTAAATCACCATAATACTCCAACTTTGACTTTGAAATCAATGACCAATTTTGACTTTTTAAAATCAATGATCAATTTTGACTTTAAAATAACTTGACCAAATTTTTACTTTAAAATCCAGGTTAAAACCCCAATACCCTCAATTTTGACTTTAAAATCTTAAAAAAATGATTAGGTCCAAATTAATAAAAGTTTTGAATAAAATATTCTACTTTAAAATATTTGACCAAAAATCTTAAAATTGGATCATATACTTTAAATTGAATTTTAAAAAGTTTATTAAAATATCACTCATTCACTTTAAAATCGAACTTTAAAATTTGCAAAAATTCCATAAATAAATAAATTCTAAAAATTCTGTAAAACATCTTAAAAAATATGCTTAAATAAAGTCATTCACGAACTTTGGCAACCCCTATGACTTGAAATTCAAAAAAATGACCCTACGAGGCTCACTTCAAGTGACAAAACGGTAAAATTCATTAAAAATCTATTTCTTAACCGAATCACTCCTTGTTTAGACCTACATCCCCCTAACTAACCCCACTAGTCACTGGAAGAACGAATCTCAAAAACAATTCAGGACGTGACCCACCCGACGCCCGCAAGCCCACTGCATGTGCATAGACTACATCGAGGACACGTTCTAGTCATAAAATTCATAACTAATTTGTTCATCGACCAAATCACTTTGCGTTTGGACCTACATGACCCTAACTCAATGATATATCTCCTTAAATCAACCTTGACCACTCAGACCACATAGAGTGACTTACCCGACCCCAAAAACTTTATTGTCGCGCACAGATAACAAGCCAGGACACGTGCTGATCATAAAATTCATAACTAATTCATTACTTGACCAAATCGCTTCCCGTTTGGACCTACATGACCCTAACTCGATTTAATAACTATTTGTACCATTCTTGGACCTAACCCAAGCCTCAAGAACCATCCATGACCGAAGCACATCAAGAGATGGATCAAATACGGGTTGAAAATCATGATATATGCATGGATCTCAAACAATAAACATAGATCAATTAAAATCATATACAATTCATGCAATCATTGATTAAAAACAGAATATATGGCTTAAATGGTGAGAAAAAGAATAGATCTTACATAGCCTGGCTTGGAGAAAGATGAGATCTGCGAGTTATCGACGTAGAGGACGCGAGATCGGGACATAAACCACCTTGGATCACCAAATTCTTGAAATTTCGATGGGGCTGTTTGAGAGGGGAAGGGGACGGAAATCTTGGGGGAGTGGAGGCTAGGTTTTGGAAATATTTGTGTTATGAAATAATGATGGTGCCAAAAATGACCCCTAATGCTTAATTAAAAAGTTAAATGGATTTTTACTATTCTATCCCTCAACTAATTTACCATGTTAATCAAAACTCAAATACATGCTTTTAAAGCCTAATAATTTTGAAATAAAGGCATCCCAAATTTTAAAATACAATAAAGTTCAATAAAACAACCCGTATAGGCAAAAAATGGGTTCCCCTAAAAAATAATCATAAAAATCCCAATTTTTAGAAATTGATTCTTAAAAAAATAATAAATTCATTCTTAAAAATCTAAGGACTTAAAAATATCAAATTATTTTCATCTCGATCGTCCATAGTCTCGTTCACGTGTTCGTAACTCAAGCGGACTTAAAACATGACATGCATACCATGCAACATAAAAATCGTAAATAAATCACATAAAATGACATGTAATCATCTAAAATTTCCTCTAGCCATGCACTCATTTCTACGTATTCAGGAATTCCTAGGCGTCACAAATATCTATACTTTTTCTCACCATTTACGCCATATTAAATTGTTTTTAATGTTCAAATGCATGAATTGTATGTGATTTGCATTGATCAACGTTTAAGGTTTTAGATGCACGCATGACTCATATTTTTCTAACATGTTTTCCATAAATTCTTGTATTGCTTCGGCTAAGGGCTGTTCTAGGGGCTTGGATATGGTTCATGGTGGTCCTAGAGAGGTCGTTTAGTGGTCCATGATTGAGGGAAAACGGCTTGCACACGGCTGAACCAAGGACGGCGCATGGTTGCATCGATGGAGCATCGCCCGTGCGGTGTATTCATGCGATTCGTCCGCCATTGTGGGGCCATGGCTGTCAGGCCCGGTGCGCTATATCATAGATTAATTACTCAATTAATCTTAATTATATGGAACCGTAAAACATGGGTTAAAATTTTTTGTTTTGGGCCTGAACTGAAATCATTTCTTAAAATGCGATCATAATCAAAATACGGATTTTAAGTCAAAAATCAACAATACCAGCAGCAATGCTGAAACATCCACATACACAACAAATACAGATCCCCCAAAATACAATAGTCACGCAGGGCATCCCCTGATTCAATAATACAATACATAATATATAACTGGGACTCAAAATGGGGATCTACCAGCCGACGCTTCACTCGGCCTAGCTGGATTACCTAAAGACCCTGCAATGTCCAACACAGACCAAAGCAGCCCAAAGAGAGAAAACAAAACGAGGTCAAACCTCAGTACAAAGAGCATCGATAAAGAAACATTCATATCAGACATGCAATATTTCAAACGTGCAATGCATAAGGGCTATCAAGAATCATCGGTAAGCAAGGCACAATGACTCAGCTATGCAATAAAATCTCAATCATCAATCAGAATCCAAATCACAGCAACTCAGCTGGCTATCGCGACTCATCGACGATATTGGATTCTCAGCACAACGACTCAGCCGGAAAATCGCGACTCAGCGATTATCAGGTCTCAAAGATCAATAATGCTATGCGTGTATGCCAAGCAGAATCATGCTCACCACAAATAAATATAATTCACACACATAGGCATTAAGCACACGAATCATCTAAAACATAAATCACAGCAGCTCACACACGAATAGAAATATTCTCTAGCTGATATTAAAGCTGCTAATATAAGCTCAATCGTACCTCAACTTCTCATGGCTACCACCTCAACAGATCACACGAGGACAAGAACACAGCTCAAACAGCTCGTGCACGTCTACTGCCCTACCAGCTCACAACGAACTCAACAGGACAGCTCGAACCATCTGCCGGTAATCGCGAAAATGTTCGAACGCTTCAACCACATCGCGCCCACTCAACAAGTTGATCCAAGCCTCCAAAGTGGTACCAAACGAAAGGTCTTGGTGAAAGGAACCCAGCTCCACCAGCCTTGATTCAAACGGCGACGTAAATCGACGGTGATCGAAAGAAATCGAGTACGATGAACAGTAAGGGTTTGGGAAACATCACGTATCGAAGTCTCTCTAGAAGAAGATAGGAAATATTGAGTTTGAAATTGGCTAAGTGTTGTTCGACACTTATATTAATTCTCCCAGTCAACGCTACAATGAAAGTCAATCAGCTCAGATCTTAGCACTACACCAGATCTGATTCCTCTATGCTAAACCGGCTCGCGACCACCAAACGACGTCGCACATGAGTCCATCTCAGGAAAAACGGATCACGTGAACTCAGCGTACAGCTCAGGACAAATGCATAGATCAGCTCTTGGATCCAACAGATCACGCCACTTCGACAATCATGCTCCGCTTAATACCAACCAGCGTCTAAGCTGATGTCGCCAAACGACGTCGCACCACCTCCAGCTCGCGACAACCAGATCGCGCATACGTGACCAGCTCTTGCCTAATCTGGAAAACACAAATCGTACCGGTCTACACCAAAATCACGAACCAGACCGGTCCACACAGTACTACCAACTCATGCATCCCTAAGCCGATTTCCATCCCTTCGCCATTTTAACAGCTCAGAGCTGTTCCGTCCCATAACAGCTCGTGCTAGGGATAGTAGAACAGATCACACATTGGACAACTTACACGTACTGGGCATTTCTATCCAATGCTGAAACCTTCACAACTCTTGTCCAATTTGAAAATCATCAACAGCTCAGGCCAAACCTGTAACGCCTAGAAATTCCTGAATACGTAGAAATGAGTGAATGACTAGGGGGAAAATAATTACATACCATTTTATGTGATTTATTTATGATTTTATGTTGCATGGTATGCATATCATGTTTTCAGTCAGTTTGAGTTACGGACGCGTGGACGAGACTAGGGATGATCGAGATGAAAATTGTTAGGATCGATTACCCTCTGTTAATCTATTCAAAAGTTATTTAGTCAATAACCAGCACTTAGAGGGAATAACCAAATCGATTAAAAGACGCTGGATCCAGCTAGACGTTGAAACCGGATCGTGATAACTAAGCTGGTTCCAGCTGGATGCCGAAACCAGCTTACCGAAAGAGCAAGAGATTTGGTTATTTATTACTTGAGCTGCAATAGCTCAGTGTTCTTGAATACTTGTGCACCGAGTTACAGATTGAGTAATGAGTTTAAATCATGCGGAAATAACTCAAACTGCACTCAAACAGTTTTCAACAAATTTATAAATATGCAGTGCGTATGAATGAATGCAGAAAGCATAAATAAATACGCTGATTTTTTTATGGAAGTTCGGAGCAAACTATCCTACGTCTCCCCTTCTTCTGCAATCGGGAAGGATTCCACTAGAATACTTTGATTGCAGCGTCTCTACTCTACAACCCACTCCGAATTCACTCGGCCACAAGAACTCCTATTAACACCAATGCACACTAAGCCTGCAGGCTGTGTGTCTAACAACACTTCCTTTACGCCTCAATGAGAAAGGCTACACAAACTTCTTTAACGTCTCAGTGCGAAAGACAACTAGACTTGTTTAATGTCTCTGTCCAAAGACTACAATCGAAGCCGTTTGATTTGATTCACTCAGCTAATCTAATCAGCTCTCTCAAAGTATATGTGAGTGAATCGTGTGTGAGATTTACAGTGTACGCTCAATCTCATAAGTATTAAATCTCACACATTGGAAGTGCTTCTGTGCGATCTGGTTTTTCATTGTCTTCCCAGGTTCAGTGTTGTGCGTTCTTCTGATATTTACATTTTGGTTCGCACAACACTGTTTCGACTTCGCTCTTCTCAGCACTGTCTTCATTCAGCTGCTTGTGCTCTGTTTTATAGTATGGCATGAAAATTTGTCCGTTGGACACAAAGTAGTAGTCGTTGAAGGTCTTCTGACACTGTTATACTTTGCGTCCTTTGTCAATAAATGCATCGTAGGATTTATTTGACTTTAGCTCTTTTCATCGACGATTATGCAGCATTTGCTGTCAGGCCTCGTGCACAAACACAGAGTTAAACCACGCAAACACTAGCGGAAGCAATAAAATAGTGGTTAAAATTTTTGCTTTGGCCTGACGGAAAGATAACATAATTTAAAATACAACAATACTCAAAATATCCCAGTTTACAATCACTCAGTACAACAGTACAACATGTAATAAAATACAAGAGCACCTGAGTACCACTGGATACAACAAAGCACAGGGCATCCCCCGGCTAATAGTACTGATATATATAATATACTATACTAATTGGGACACTCTAACCACCTCCAGGGGCACCACCAGCCGGGTCAACTCCACGATTAGCTGAGTAACCATGGTAACCTGAACAACAAACAGAAAAACAAACAAACCAATCCCCAGAGGGACATGGGGTCAAACCCCAGTACAAACAACAACTGAAAAACAGCCAATAGAAAGCAACAAGCGATATGCAAATTCTATGCATGAGATGAGGCTACAACCGAAGGCAGGGTGCCAAAAGATCTCAACAAGCGAAACAGATCAACTTAACAACAGTGGCCACAGGGTGTGTGAGTATATTGGAGCTACCCACTCGTCTCAGCACACGGTATCGGATGCAGAACACATCTCAACCCACTGTTGCCCAACTAATGAGATGTGGGGAGCTACCCACTCCGCTCATAGTGGCTAACAGATCCCAGCAGGAAGATGAGGTATACGGGAGTTACCCGCTCGTCCTCAAAACAGGCATCCCGGTACACATAGATCAATACAACAGGCACGGCTAAACAAGATCTGAGCTCAATATGCAACAATGCGTGTATGCAATGACAACTTACAGATAAACACACAATAAAAGCAAGTCAAAACAGCAACGAAGCATACACAGCAGCAAGCATAATCACTCATGCTCAATCCAAAGCTGTAAAGCAAGCTCACACCCGTACCTCAATTCTTCTGAGCTACAATTACAACAACGAAGTCTCGAGCAACACAAATATGAAACCTGCTAAGCAACACACAACGCTAACTCAGGGACCAAAAGCACAGACACTACAAATTGGGAGTTACGCACTCAAACAGCGCTATCCTACCCTTATAACACCACAGACTAAACAAAGCACAAGGTAGGATCTTAACGCTTACTTAGCAAGCTGCCTGAGCGGCAGACAAAATAAGACGCTTATGCTAACAGACTACAGAAGGGAGATGTCTTCACACACCTCTCCATCTTCATGCAAGCATCCAAAAGTAGTAGCAAACGAAGCGTCTTAGCAAGAGGAGTTCAGCGCTACCACTCTTACTTCAATCGGAGCTGCCTATCGCCGACAATCGGAGAAGATAAGGTTCGGTGAACAGTAGCTAGGGTATCGCGACAGAGTTTGTTCACGGGAAATATTCTAAGTGTTGGGGCTGAATAATAAAGAACGAAGGCAAGGTTCTCTATATAAAGGTCAGATCTGCTCAAATCTGAAGAACCAACCTCTTAAGTCTCAAAACTGGTTTCCCACTCAGATCTGAATCTCACATCAGATCTAACTCTACGCCATAACAAATCTCGACTTAATCAAACAACGTCGCACAGAGTCTACTGTCGCCTCTGGACACATCACCCGCTATCCAAACCTGAAAACCAACGCAACTGAGATCTGAATCCCACCGCTAAGCAGCAAACGGCGTCGCATCGCAACCACTAAGATCCCATCGAATCTGAAGACTAACGCTGCTCCATTCTGAATCTCGCTCGCTAAATGTAACGCTGTCGTTCCAACTAATCCAAACGACGTAGTTTAGCTACTCGTTACAGAAACACGCTAGCGTACTCACATCTGCCCAGCGATTCCAGATTCCATCTCCACAACTGAATGCGATCACCCAGCGCTGACCAACACTCTCATCTGAACAGTTCTCGCGGGAATACTCCAACTCTCCAGATCTGTTTCAAGGATTTAAACAAACCCGATATCTTAACCAAGCATACCAACTCAAATCTGGCTCATCCCAGATCTGTTCAAGCCAAATCTGGTCTATTTTAAACCCGATTAATTAACTCTAATCTTATTAAACCTTTGGGTCTCACATCTCTCCCCCACTAAAACAGGATTTCGTCCTCGAAATCAAAAAGCTCTAGATCAAGAGTTCAAGATAACTGGGAAAACAAACATAAGCAAACATCTACCAGGAAACAACAAAGAACAACCAACTACTGGAATCTGATACAACATTTACTCAAACAGATGCGGACACTCACGCTGCATCTTCTCTTCCAGTTCCCACGTAACTTCCTCTCTACCATGATTGCTCCACTGGACCATCATCAAAAGAATGGTCTTGTTCCTCAGCTGTTTCTCTTTTCTATCCAAGATCTGCAAGGGAAATTCCACATAACTCAAAGTCTGATCTAACTATACCTCATCAGTTCTCAATACATGCGACGGATCTGGCTCATACTTCCTCAGCATCAACACATGAAAAACATCATGCAAGGAAGACAAATCTGGCGGCAACAACAGCCAATAAGTCAATGGACCAATTCTCTCAGCAATCTCATATGGTCCAACATAACGAGGAGCTAACTTTCCCTTGAGACCAAATCTCATAACACTGCGGAAAGGAGAAACTTTCAGGAAAACCAGATCACCAACCTGAAACTCTAAAGACCTACGCCTCTTATTCGTATAATTGTCTTGGCGATCCTGTGCATCTTTCATTCGCTGGCGAATCAGATCTACTTGATCTCTCATCTGCTGCACTGTTAAGATAAAATTTATTAGTTTTGGTGATAACAAAATAAGACCAAGAAATGACTTTAAGCTTTCGCAGAAGATTTTAGAAGTCGTGACGTCATCTCAATGTATTGAAGAATTCATAAGTCGTGACGTCATCTCAATGTATTGAAGAATGCAGAACGTCATATACGTGGATTGAAGATTTCTAAGTCTCGAAAGATTCTGAACTAAGCGTTGACATCTGACTTGAACATTCGGGAACAGTTATTCAGACTTGAATATATAGTGGAAGATATGTTGTTAGATCGAAGTGTATTCAGACTTGAGTAACAGAGTACGGTATATTGATTCAGATCTCAGTATTCCAGAAGTGGTTACAGAGCTATCAGTGAACATCAGATTTGAGGTTATCAGAAGTGTTCGACTCAGATTTTGGAACAGTATATTTTCAGAAGTCGCAAGCATTCAGTAGTTACATTCAGATGTTGTAAGTGCTCAGTTATCTCTATATATTCAGTAGTGACAACTATGAATAACAAGCAGCGGCGAGATAACGACTTATTTCAAGGCAGAAAGAAATGCTTTAACAGAAAGAGCATTCAGGCGTTAGAATCGAACAGATTCAAAAGCTATCATTTGTTTAAATTGGAAAGAATCAATGGTTGCGATTGGATCGTACAAATTCCTGAAATTAAGGAGACAATGTTAGAGCTATTTTGGGCGATTGTACACATTATATAGAGGACGTTATACGATGTTTGCTCAAATATGGATATACGACAATTTGGCCCTGATGAAGCGCAGATTCCCATTTGGTGGAGCAGGATATACGGTTGTAGGATGAACATATATTCAAAAAGGGATTTTGTTTCCTAAGGCAAAATTTAATGACCGTTGGAGACAAAGGGTATAAATAGCTAAAGTTTCAAATGTAGAAGCGCTCTGGCTCTCCGCAACCTTTATCTATCTGATGTCTTTTGCTCTCAACACGATCATATTGCTCACACAGCTACTGGATATTATGATCGCAAATATTCTCTAAGTCCAGTATTACCAAATCGAAGAACATTCAAGTTCTAGCCCTCATTGTTTTCAATCTTCGATTTATCTTATGGTTCACTTTTGTGAATCAAGTTTCATTGTATAGAAACCAGAAGATTTACAGTCTCAAAACCATTTTATTTCATTGTTATCATTCATTTTGAGTCTGTAACGAACTGGCTTTGTGAAGCAGTTCAAAAAATCTCATTACTTGTATTCAGCAGCTGTGTCTGCTTGTTGATTGGAGTTGCTACGAGTTCATCTTGAGCGAGGCTCGGTGACTGGGTCGTTACAGAGGCTGTAAACATCAAATTCTTCTAGTGGAACCTTCCTAAAAAGGAAGAAGGGGAGACATATGATTTGATATCCGAACTTCCATAAACAAATCTCTCGACCCTAAACTTTTACTTTACTGCATTTATTTATTATTACACTGTTCACAGATTGATCGACTTCATTCCGCACATTATTTGTTAGTTGAGAAATCTGATTTTAGACTGGGATACCTTAAATCTGGTAACTAGGATTTAAGTAAGACTAGGCGCTTATAAAAACTGTTTTAAGGTTTCGAAAATTTAAAATCCCAAAGTATTGAACAGTTTGTTATCTGTGATTTATATATTTCAATATGTCTACCTCTCACAACAAAATTCCTATGTTTTCTAAGGAGGACTATGATGACTGGAAGATCAGAATGCAAGCGCACTTGAATGCTCAAGACGATGACATGTGGTCAGTCATCACTGATGGTCGAATGAAAATAATGAGATAAACATAGCATTCGCGAAGAGTGATGGTGCACCAGAATATGTGGAAAAGAGGAGAAAAAGAAGATGAACTTGGACAATGTGGCCAGGGACATCCTCTACAAGACGTTGGACAAAAATATGTTCAGTAAAATCAAAACCTGTACCACTGCCAAGGAGATTTGGGAGAAGCTGATACAAATATGCGAGGGCAATGATGAAACGAAAGAGAACAAGCTAACTGTGGCCCAGCAGAAATATGAATCAATCAAGATGAAAGATGGAGAAACCATGGCGGAGTTCGATGAGCGATTCAGTGCTGTGGTGATAGAGATTACCGGTTTGGGCAAAGAATACAGCAACCGTGAGTTGGCGTTGAAGGTGATGAGAGCGCTGCCCAGAGAGTGGGGTGTTAAGACCATGACTATGCATGAATCGAAAGATCTGAACAAGCTGGAATTGCATGACCTCTTTGCAAATCTTAAAGCCTATGAGTTCGAGCTAGAGACAAGATCTGAAGCTGGACCCTCAACATTTCAACCAACCAAAGCTCTAGCGGCAACAACATCTAAACAGTGCTCTCCAAGAAGAAGTTTGGGAAATTCATGAGAAATCCTACAACCCTTCTTTCTCTTATAATAATGCTCATAAATCTTATAAGGTAACCACTGACCAAAATTGTTTTAACTGTGGTCGTCCAGGGCACATTGCTCTCCAAGAAGAAGTTTGGGAAATTCATGAGAAAATCCTACAACCCTTCTTTCTCTTATAATAATGCTCATAAATCTTATAAGGTAACCACTGACCAAAATTGTTTTAACTGTGGTCGTCCAGGGCACATTGCTGCTGATTGCAACAGGCCCAAGAAAGAGGACAGATTCAAGAGGGATGAAAATAAAGATGATAGATCCAAGGAGAGATCAAAAGATAAAAGGATGAGGCCAAGAGCTGATAAGAGGCCCAACAGAAAGAGTGATCGCAAAGTACTAGTTGCTGAGGAGAGAAACAAGAACTGGGCTGATATCGATACAAATTCCTCATCAAGCAGTTCTTCATCCAGCGATAGTGAACAGGAGGAAGTTCACTGTCTCATGTCTAATCAGACTTCGGAAGTTGAGGTATTCGATTTTTCAAATACTGAATTTACACGAGAGGACCTAATTTGTGCACTAAATGAAATGGTCCAAGAGTACTGTAAGCTTTCTCATACATTCGAGGAAGTCAAAGCTGAAAACGTAGATTTGAAAATAGTTCAGTGGAACCTTTATCTGTTCAACTTGGTATAACTGACAGTTTACAAATTGACTTTAGTAAGCTGAAGACTGAGAATGAATCTTTGAGGATAAGATCCATTGAGCTCGAGTCTAAAATTGAAAATTTAAATTTGATAATGAGCTCCTGGACCCAGTCTTCTGTTTCTCTAGATAAGCTGTGTGAAATTCAGAAGCCATCGAATGATAGAACTGGATTGGGTTTCAATGCTACTGAAAGCAGCGCTGGAGAAACCAGTACTCAGTCACATCTGGCATATGACAAGTTCAAAAAGATGAGCTTTGTCAAAGCCAGTATGACACATGATACATGCGAGTCAGTGAGGTATGATGACCAGAACTCTTCAAAGCTGAATTAAAAAGGAAAAGTTGGTATCGGTTTTATAAGACCTGAGAACTCTAAGCCAAGCTGGCTAAAGAACAGACTTGACAAAGATAAAGCAAAAGCTGGTTCTATGTCATTTGTTTCTCACTAGTCCAGGCGTAGTTCGAATACGGAAATATCTGTTTGGAGAAAGGTTCAGTCGAGGAGAGATCTGAATGGTCAAAATATCAAACCAACACTCAACAGATCTCACAATATTTCTGCACAGACCCTTATGGACTATCATACTGGGAAAACAGTTAAAGTCATTCAAGTATGGGTCTCGAAAGGGGTAATCCTATCTGGACCCAAGTAAAATTGGGTACCAAAATATGTTTTTATGATTGCAGGATAACAGGTACAAAGCTGGAGATGAATCGATCATTTGGTATCTGGATAGTGGATGTGCAAGACATATGTCTGGAAACCCAAAGCTGCTATCAGATGTTACTCCACACAAAGG
>KV014934.1:42503-60523 GCA_001598015.1 Dorcoceras hygrometricum | reverse complement strand
CACTACTCAGCTCTCATACGAAGCTTAAATCGGTAAAGAATCACTTACCCAAAGCTGCTAAAGAACAGAAGAACTACGGGTTAACAATCAAGAAGATACACGAGCACTGAAACAACTTCGTGCTCCTCAAATCCGGTGACTCCAGTCTCCAAACTGGTATCAATCGAACGCTCTAGAGAAGACGAGCTCCGCGCTACCAATGTTGCTCCAATACATTAGTTCATATAGGAGTTGACACTCCAATTTACTTAGCTTTAAGAGATAAACGTCTTAAAAGATATCAAACATCTCTTTTATCTATGATTCAAACTAATATATGTAATGGACCAATATATTTCAACATTGTTAGTAATTAACATGGGGCCTGACAACAACTCTACCCTCGTTAAAGAAATTTCGTCCTCGAAATTTACTTACCAAACAGATATGGATAAAGGTTAAGCATATCAGCTTCTGTCTCCCACGTAGCTTCTCGCCCAGACTGGTTAGACCATTGTATCTTAACCATAGGAATACTACGGTTTCTTAACTTTCTAACTTCTTGAAGAAGAATTCTCTCTGGTCTTTCTTCGTAACTTAAATTGGTGCTAACTGAATTGGCTCATGGCTTAGCATATGCGAAGGGTTAGAGATATACTTTCTCAAAGCTGAAACATGAAAAACGCTATGCACTGCTGACAGCTGCAAGGGCAATGCTAAACGATAAGCTAGCGCTCCTATTCTTTCTAGCATCTCATATGGTCCAATATATCTTGGACTCAGCTTTCCTTTCTTCCCAAAGCGCATTACTCCTTTCATAGGAGAAATTCTTAGAAATACATGATCGTCGATTTCAAAACTCAATTCTCTTCTCCTATTATCTGCATAACTCTTCTGTCTGCTTTGAGCAGCTTTCATCCGCTCTCTTATCTTTCTAACAGCTTCTGTTGTTTGCTCCACTACATCTGGTCCTAAACCAGCTCTCTCACCAACTTCATCCCAGTGAAGAGATGTTCTACACTTACGTCCATAAGAGCTTCATATGGACCCATCTGGATAGATGTTTGAAAACTATTGTTGTACGCAAATTCTACTAATGGTAGTTTCATATCCCAACTCTCGCTTGGCCATATTGCTAGCCAATGTCCAAACAAGAGGGTGATGATCGTGGACGCCACTGGTGAGTTGGTTTCAGAGAGTGAGGATGTTGAGGATGATGATAGTGACAGTATGCCTGAGTTGGAGGACCCTAGTGAGGGTTATGAGGCTGTTGTGGGAGAATCTCTTGTGGCTAGGCGTTTATTGAGCACGCACATTAAAGACGAAGAAGATAGCCAAAGGGAGAACTTATTTCACACTCGTTGCTTTGTGGGTGGGAAATTTTGTTCTGTTATCATTGATGGGGGTAGCTGCACTAACGTGGCTAGTTGTGAGTTAGTAAACAAATTGGGGTTGACTACTTTGAAACATCCAAAACCCTATAGGTTGCAATGGTTGAATGACTGTGCGGAGGTGAAGGTGACTAAGCAAGTGCGAGTACCTTTTTCCACTGGAAAATACGAGGATGAGGTGACATGTGATGTGGTGCCCATGCAAGCTTGTCATATCCTTTTGGGGCGCCCATGGCATTTTGATAGGAAGGTGACGCACGATGGCTATACCAACAGGTATTCTTTTATATCAAAAAATAAGAATGTGGTGCTTATTCCGTTATCTCCAAGACAAGTATTGGAGGATCACTTCAAAAAAAAAATGGAAACAAAGAGTGATGGTCGAAAAAAAGAGTGAACAAAAAAGTGAGATGACCACAAATAGAAAAGAAAAAAAATTAGAGAAGGAGAATGGGGAGGAGGAGAAAGAGGCAAAGAAAAAAATGTTTATGGCTCAAAAGAGTGAGTTGAGAGGTCTGTTGCATTCAAAAAGTCCACTTGTGTTACTTATTTACAAGGAGATCCTCCTAAACACAAGTGAAATAGCCGGATCACTGCCGAGCGCTGTTATTACTCTTTTGCAGGGCTTTGAAGATGTGTTTCCCGAAGAGCTGCCGGAGGGATTACCAGGTTAGTGATGCCATTTGGCTTAACGAATGCACCGAGCACTTTTATGCGACTAATGAACCATGTCCTGCGTACATACATTGGTAAGTTTGTAGTGGTTTACTTTGACGATATCCTGATATATATCAAACATTTTGTTGAGCACTTGAGGCTCGTACTAACAACACTTAGGGCGGAACATCTGTATGCTAATTTCAAGAAGTGTGTGTTTTGTACGGAAAAACTTGTTTTCCTTGGATATGTTGTGAGCTCTCAAGGTATACAAGTGGATGAAGAAAAGGTGAGTGCTATTCGTGATTGGCCAACGCCTACTACTGTCGGTCAAGTTCGGAGCTTCCATGGCCTTGCCAGCTTCTACAGGAGGTTTGTAAGAGATTTTAGCACACTAGCAGCACCTATGACAGCGGTGATCAAGAAGAACGTTCCTTTCCATTGGGGCGCAGAGCAAGAGAAGTCCTTTCAAATCATTAAGCAAAAACTGATTAATGCTCCTGTACTTGTATTGCCTGATTTTTCTAACACTTTTGAAATTGAATGTGATGCTTCAGGATTAGGTATTGGGGGAGTGTTAATGCAAGGAGTAAGGCCCGTTGCTTAAATTAGCGAGAAACTTACTGGTGGCGCGTTGAACTACCCAACTTATGACAAGGAGTTGTACGGCTTGGTGAGGTCTCTTGAGGCATGGCAGCACTACCTTAGGCCGAAGGAGTTTGTGATTCACATGGATCATGAGTCTCTCAAGCACCTTAGAGGGCAGCAAAAGCTTAACCAGAGGCATGCCAAGTGGGTGGCATTCATCGAGACATTTCCCTATGTGATCAAGTACAAACAAGGTTAAGGAAAACATAGTGGCCGATGCACTATCACGAAGGTATGTTTTATTCTCCACCCTAGGTTCGAAGTTCTTGGGATTTGAACATGTAAAAGAGTTATATGCACTAGATGATGATTTTAAGGATGTGTTTGAGTGTTGCATGCATGGAACATGTGGTCGAAAAAAAGAGTGAACAAAAAAGTGAGATGACCACAAATAGAAAAGAAAAGAGTGATGTGGTCGAAAAAAAAGAGTGACCAAAAAAGTGAGATGACCACAAATAGAAAAGAAAAAAAAATAGAGAAGGAGAATAGGGAGGAGGAGAAAGAGGCCAAGAAAAAAAAGTTTATGGCCCAAAAGAGTGAGTTGAGAGGTGTTTTGCATTCAAAAAGTCCACTTGTGTTACTTATTTACAAGGAGATCCTCCTAAACACAAGTGACAGCCGGATCACTACCGAGCACTGTTATTACTCTTTTTCAGGACTTTGAAGATGTGTTTCCCGAAGAGCTGCCGGAGGGATTACCACCCCTGAGAGGGATTGAGCATCAAATTGACTTGGTTCCGGGGAGTGCTTTGCCAAACCGTCCAGCATATAGGTGCAATCCAGAAGAGGCTAAAGAGCTTCAACGACAGGTGAGTGAGCTTTTACTTAAGGGATATGTGCGTGAGTCAATGTCACCTTGTGCTGTGCCTGTTTTATTGGTGCCATACCTAGACTAGATGATATGTTGGATGAGTTGCACGGGTCTACCATCTTTAGTAAAATCGATCTTAAAAGTGCTACCATCAGATTAGGATGAGGGAAGGTGATGAGTGGAAAACTGCGTTTAAGACCAAGTATGGCTTGTATGAATGGTTAGTGATGCCATTTGGCTTAACGAACGCACCGAGCACTTTTATGCGACTAATGAATCATGTCCTGCGTACATACATTGGTAAGTTTGTAGTGGTTTACTTTGACGATATCCTGATATATAGCAAACATTTGGATGAGCATGTTGAGCACTTGAGGCTCGTACTAACAACACTTAGGGCGGAACATCTATATGCTAATTTCAAGAAGTTTGTGTTTTTTACGGAAAAACTTGTTTTCCTTGGATATGTTGTGAGCTCTCAAGGTATACAAGTGGATGAAGAAAAGGTGAGTGCTATTCGTGATTGGCCAACGCCTACTACTGTCGGTCAAGTTCGGAGCTTCCATGGCCTTGCCAGCTTCTACAGGAGGTTTTGTAAGAGATTTTTAGCACACTAGCAGCACATAAGACAGCGGTGATCAAGAAGAACACTCCTTTCCATTGGGGCGCAGAGCAAGAGAAGTTCAATGACAATGACTACAAGTTGGATCTACCCGGTGAGTATAATGTGAGTTCTACTTTTAATGTTAGTGACCTCTCTTTATTCGATGTAGGTCACGATCAAGATTTGAGGACAAATCCTTCTCAAGAGGGGGAGGATGATGCAATCACAGCTATACGACGGGATCCATTAGCATTGCCCTCGGGACCAATCACAAGAGGACGCAGCAAGAGGTTCAAAGAAGCCCTTCACGGACTCGTTTTGAGCACCCAAGAAATGTTTATGTGATCAAGTACAAACAAGGTAAGGAAAACATATTGGTCGATGCACTATCACGAAGGTATGTTTTATTCTCCACACTAGGTTCCAAGTTCTTGGGATTTGAACATGTAAAAGATTTATATGCACTAGATGATGATTTTAAGGATGTGTTTGAGTGTTGCATGCATGGAACACATGAAAAATTTTATTTGCATGAGGGGTTCTTATTTAGGGAACATAGATTGTGCATCCCTAAGTCTTCCATTAGAGAATTGCTTGTTAAAGAAGCGCATGGGGGTGGCCTAATGGGACATTTTGGTGTGGCTAAGACCTTGAACGCATTTCATGAACATTTGTTTTGGCCTCATATGAAACGTGATGTCCAGCGTCATTGTGAAAGGTGTATAACATGTAGACAAGCAAAGTCTAGGGTACAACCCTGGGTTGTATACACCTCTCCCTATTCCTACTGAACCTTGGGTTGACCTGTCTATGGATTTCGTTTTGGGGCTACCTAGGTCTAAGAAGGGAAGGGATGCTATTTTTGTGGTGGTTGACCGTTTCTCCAAAATGGCTCATTTTATTGCATGTCATAAAGCGGATGATGCTTCTAATGTGGCTGAATTGTTCTTTAGGGAGGTTGTTAGACTGCATGGGATGCCTAGGAGCATTGTGTCTGATAGGGATACACGATTTTTGAGTTACTTTTGGAAGACGCTATGGTGCAAGCTTGGTACTAAGTTACTCTTTTCTACTACTTGTCACCCTCAGACAGATGGGCAAACTGAAGTTGTTAATAGGACTTTAGGGACATTATTGCGTGCCATAATAAGCAAGAATTTAAAGAGTTGGGAAGAGTGTTTACCTTTTGTCGAGTTTGCATATAATAGGAGTGTTCACTCTACTACAGGGTTTTCTCCATTTGAGATTGTATATGGTTTTAACCCACTAACTCCTATGGATTTGTTCTCTCCCTATGAGTGAAAGATTGAACTTGGATGGCAAGAAAAAGGTTGAGTATGTGAGAACTCTACATGAGAAAGTCAGAACCAACATCGAGAAGAAGATTCAGCAATACACCAGACAAGCCAACAAAGGAAAGAAGAAGGTTACTTTTGAGCCTGGATACTGGGTGTGACTGCACTTAAGGAAAGAACGGTTCCCAGAGAATAGGCGTTCCAAACTCTTACCAAGGGGTGATGGACCATTCCAAGTGCTAGAGAAGATCAATGACAATGCCTACAAGTTGGATCTACCCCGTGAGTATAATGTGAGTTCTACTTTTAATGTTAGTGACCTCTCTTTATTCGATCTTGGTCACGATCAAGATTTGAGGACAAATCCTTCTCAAGAGGGGAAGGATGATGCAATCACAGCTATACGACGGGATCCATTAGCATTGCCCTCGGGACCGATCACAAGAGGACGCAGCAAGAAGTTCAAAGAAGCCCTTCACGGACTCGTTCTGAGCAACCAAGAAATGTTTAAAGAGGGGAATCCCGCATATGAAAAGCTAGCTGGAGGGTTAAGAGATTATATTGTCAATATTATTCAAGTCCAAGACTATAAAATGAAGATGAACAAAAGAAAAACCAAGTACATGCATAGGGAAGGAATCCTTAGGACTCTAGGAAACAAGGTTATATATATGTTAGGAGATGTATTTAGAAATTCATTGAAGTTTTATGATTAAAAACCTTTTGTTTTCTTGCAAACTTGGTGTTTACCTCAAAAAAATCAAACTTATCAAAGTCTATAACTTTGTGGCGTTTGTCGGTTGATCTTCGCACGGATTGTCAAAGACGAGTTCCTTTGAAGGTTCGTTTGAGATTAATCGTTTTCTTTTCGTTGTGATTTTTGTTTCCTTTGATAATTCATACGGAAAAGGATTTCACACATCCTAAACATCTTGTTCTAACGATCGGACATAATTCGGTTCTCTTGGCTATTGAATTGAGGGCGCGTGGCAATCAATATCACGTGTTTGCCTTTCTTAACCAACGAGAATCATAGCAGGCACATTTATAACAATTTATGTAACCAAATTTTTCCCAGCTGAAGAGATGCCACCATGTCGGGAGTTCGGGAGGTCAAAAGCTCAGAACGCATGTCCTCAGGGGGTGAGCTGAGTGTCTTTCCTTTAACTATCTGCAACCACAGACGTTGGTCAAAGGACACCGGAAGTGTTTCCAGTGAAAGCCCTCCAATGCTTAAGTCAGGTCTGGTGCTCGGGAATAGAGAGAAAATCTGAATATAAAGTAGAGAGCTTGTGTGTTTGTTCGAATGGGCTAAGAATGAACCATACCTGGGTTATTTATAGAGGGGCTAGGTGGTGGTTGCGGGTGCATTACCTGACGTGTGATGCGCTGGAGCACTTCTCGTGGAGAAGATCACGCCCAGATTTATGGTTATCATATGCGAGATTATATCCTTGATCCTCGGTGATTTCAGAGCCCAGAGAGGCATAGATAGGTCATACTCTCGGGGGCGTGATCCACGCATGGAGCAACATGTCAAGTAGGAATATCTGGTACCTCCTTGGGTAGTCCTCCCCGATCTCTATACGCACCTCGGTAGGAGAAGTGTACAACTTGGTTCTCGGGTCAAGAGGTGTTCCTGCAAGAGGTGATGGTCACCTCGGGGCAAGAGGTGTTTTTACCAGAGCTGATGGTTACCTCGAGGCAAGAGGTGTTCTGAAGCTCCTCGGGTCTCCAAGTGATGTATGGGGTATCAAGAGTATCTTCCAACTGATACTAGATTAAGAATTGAAGTTTAGAATCATGTGAAGTCCTAGTCAAGACCCAAGGTACTTTGCCAGGAAGGTCGGACTTACATATTGTCGCATAAGTCGGACTTATAGATTGTCGAGAAGGTCAAACTTACAGAGTGCCGAGCAGTTCGGACTTGATGCCAACAAGATTTGGGCTTTTATGGTGTCAAGCAGAGTGGGCTTACATACTGCCGAGCAGGTCGGGCTCATAGATGCACTCAGGCAGGGCTTTTACCCGAGGTATTGCCAACAAGAGTTGGGCTTTGATGGTGCCGAGCAGGTCGGGCTTATAAATGCACTCAAAAAAGGCTGTTACCCGAGGTATTGTCAGGCCCGATGCTCTAATACATAGATTAGATACTCAAGTAAGCACAATTATGCGGAAGCATTAAGAGTTGGGCTTAAATTTTTCGTTTTGGGCCTGAACCAAATCAATTCTTCAAAATACAAGCATACTCAAAATCAACAATCATCAAAACATAATCAAGTATGCATCAAATACAAATCCCCAAATACAAGGTCACGCAGGGCATCCCCTGGTTCAATACATAATATAAATAACTGGGACTCAAAATGGGGATCTACCATCTGACGCTCCACTCTGTCCAGCTGGATTACCTGACGATCCTGCAAAGGACAACACAGACCAAAGCTGTCCAAAAACAGGGAAAAATATACGAAGTCAAATATCAGTACGAAGAGCACTCATAAAACAGCAATTCATAAACATGCAATATTTCAAGACATGATATGCATGAGGGTGCCAAAGAACAATCGGTAATCAAGACCAACAACTCAGCTGGCAATTCAAATCTCAATGGAGCCTCAACACCACGCACAGCCAATCAGCCGGTGGAAATCATCGATCCGTGATCTTCAGGTGCGACAATCAGCCGACCATCATAGCACAGTGGTATTCAGGCGCGACAGCTCAGCCGGCCACCACCTCGATGATAGCATTGCACCTTTCAGGCGTAACAACTCAGCAGGCCGATCACAACGCTAGATCAATTCGGCCATCAATCAAATTCAGGCTCAATATGTATGCGTGAATGCCAAGCAATATCAATTTAATAACATACATAAATCATACAAAAACAGAACAGATAAGCAAATCACAATCAAGAAAATCTGTTTACGTAAACACTCATCACAGCATTCTCAACACATTGGAAATATTCTCATTCTTATGCCAAAGCTGTTTAAATAAGCTCAAATCAGTACCTCAAAACAGCTTCTACCTCAACAGATCTTACGAGAACAAAAGCACAGCACCAATAGCCCGCTAAATCCTTCTGCCTCACCAACTCACGGCGAAACACAACAGGAACTACTCGAAAGCTCAAATCTGTCAAGATATCTAACAAATCAACTTAATCTAAGCTCATTCAGCTTACGAACTACGGTCGAGAACTCAACCCAATCTCAACTACGATATGTAGGACTAACCAGCTCAAAGCAAAGCTTAAAATGAGAAGAAATCACTTACTCGAAAGCTCTAAAGGAACGGAAGAACTATCTGCCGAAATTCTCAACAATGCTCGAACACTGGAACCACTTCGCGCTCCCTCAACACGTCGACTCAAGTATCCAGACTGGTATCAATCGAAAGATCTTAAGGGTACGAGATTAGCGCCACCAATCTTGCTATAAACGGCGGCATAAATCGAAGGCAATCGACGGATTTGTGTTCGGGTGAACAGAAAGAGTTTCGAAGGTTCACAGGAAGAGAAAAGAAATATCGTGTCTCGAATTTCTCTAAGTGTTGATCGACACTCGTATAAATAAAAATCTTTCAGTCAAAGCTACAGTAAAAGTCAACTACACAAGTCAAAGCTGATACCAGCTCTCAGATCTTAGCGCTACATCAGATCTCTGCGCTAACCCAGATCTGACTTCTCTACGCTATACTAGCGCGCGATCATAAAACGACGTCGCATAAGTGTCCCGCTCCAAAACAAACAAATCTCGCGACATAGGCCCGCTCGCGAACATCCAGATCTGGTTAAATCTGTAATCCATGAACCGTATCGATCTACACCAAAACTCACGAACCGGATCGGTCCACATAGTACCATTGACCAACACATGACTTCCCCAAGTTGACGCGCTCATCTGCTCACACCCGCTGAACAGATTTCAATTAACCAGCGTCAAATCTGATATGCGCTAAACGACGTCGCATCTAGTATTCGCTAAACGGCGTCGCATCAATACATTCCACTAGCGCCAACACTATTAATCCAAAACGACATCGCATCACCTCCCGCACATGTAAAACTGCTTATACACTCTTAGGCCAGATCTGTACACCCAGATCTCACTCAAATCTGAAGACAATGAACTGGTCTACTCAAAAAACCGATCCTCACAGCTCTTCTAATTCATTCGCGTGGGATATTCTCCAAATCTGATATCTTCCTCTACCAAATCCCGACAAACCCTCAACACAAGCGCAATACACCAAGCAACTCACATCTGATCTTCTTTACATCAAATCTGATTATCACCAACAGATTGACCAAATCTCTCAAATCTGAAAACCCGATGGTTAACGTCACCCTTGGTTGATCCCTATCCAGATCTGATTAACCGATTAATCACCCATTAACCAAATTCCTAGTCCTTACATTCTCCCCAACTAGAAAATGGATTTCGTCCTCGAAATCAACTCACAATTACAGATCAGAATCAAGAAAAACACCACAGCTCAAACACAGAACTAACCAGCATGTCTCAATGCTTAACACAAGCCACTATACAAGAATACAAAACACTCAAACACGCAAGAAACAAACTAGAAGAGTACCTGGAATGCTAATGTCAAAGCTCAAAAGATGAGGCCACTCTTGTCTCATCTTTTCTTCAACTTCCCATGTAGCTTCTTCTCTACCATGCTTGCTCCATTGGACCATCACCAACGGTATGGTCTTATTCCTCAGCTGCTTCTCCTTTCTATCCAGAATTTTCACTGGATATTCGACATAACTCAGGGTAAAATCCAGCTCAACTTCATCAGTTCTTAGCACATGGGACAGATCTGGCTCATATTTCCTCAACATTGACACATGAAACACATCATGCATCGCTGCTAACTCAGCAGGTAATTGTAATATGTACGCCAAATATCCAATACTCTCAACAATCTCGAAGGGACCAACGAATCTAGGAGCTAATTTACCCTTAAGTCTGAATCTCATCACGCTCTTGAAAGGAGAAACTTTCAAAAATACTCGATCGCCAACCTGAAATTCTAAAGGTCTGCGTCTCTTGTTAGCATAGCTAGCTTGTCGATGTTGTGCAGCCTTCATTATACTCCGAATCAACCCAATCTGATCTTTCATATGTTGCACAAATTCAGAAGTAGACAACTGTCTCTCACCAATTTCTCCCCAAAAAATTGGTGATCTACACTTCCGACCATACAAAGCTTCAAATGGGGCCATCCCGATAGTCACTTGGTAGCTATTATTATAAGAAAATTGAACCAAGGACAAAGAATCCTGCCAACCACCACTGAAATCCATCACCACAGCTCGTAGCATATCCTCTAAAATCTGAATGGTTCTCTCGGATTGGCCATCTGTCTGTGGGTGATAAGCTATACTAATAGCCAATCTCGAACCCATAGCTGCTTGCAAACTCTTCCAAAGTCGGGAAGTAAATCTTTGATCTCTTTGGGATACTATCGAAACCGGAACTCCATGTAATCTAACCACATGGTCAATGTATAGTCTAGCCATCTTCTTCACGGAACACCTCACATAATAGGGAATGAAATGGGCTGACTTTGAAAGCCTGTCAATCACCACCCAAATCGCATCACATCCACTATTCTATCGAGGCAAGTGAGTCACAAAGTCCATGGCCACGTGCTCCCAATTCCATTGAGGCACTTCTAGACTCTGTAGTAATCCACCAGGTCTCATTCTCTCGGCCTTGACATGTTGAAAATTCAAACATCGAGCTACAAATCCAGAGATGTCATTCCTCATACCTTCCCACCAGTAGTGAGACTTCACGGCATGATAGATCTTCTTATCACCAGGATGCACACTGTAACGACTACAATGGGCCTCATTAAAGATGGTTTCCTTCAGATCAATCAAATTCGGAACAACCGATCTACCACAAAATCTCATAAATCCATCAAAAGCAACAGAAAATCTTCCAACTGACCATTTTGGGCCTTAATCTTCAACTCATGAATATACGGGTCAGTTCTCTGCGCTGCTCTAATGTCTGCAACAATCTGTGGTTCAACCCGACAAGAAGAAACCACGAAATACCGATCCTCTGGCTGAACACGCCATCCAGAAGTCCCCAAATCTTCATGGACTTTGGATATACTCATCGACGTCAACATAGCAGGCTAGGGTTTCCTACTCAAAGCATCTGCCACTAAGTTCATCATCCCAGGCTGATACTGAATCTCACAGTCAAAATCCTTGAGCAACTCCATCCAACGACGTTGCCTCATATTCAGATCTGACTGAGTGAAGATATACTTCAGACTCTTATGGTCCGTGTACACCACGAACTGCTCACCATATAAATAGTGACGCCAGATCTTCAAAGAAAAAACAATCGCAGCCAACTCCAGATCATTAACGGGGTATCTCGTCTCGCGAGGCTTCAACTGTCAAGATGCATAAGCTATCACTCGCCCGTTCTGCATCAAAACACAACCCAAACCATTCAGAGAAGCATCAGAACAAACTACAAAACCTTCAGAACCCGAAGGCAAAGCCAACATAGGAGCAGTAGCAACTTCTCCTTAAGAAACTGGAAACTCGACTCACATTCATCTGTCCACAGAAATCTCCCATCTTTCTGGGTCAACTGTGTCATCGGCTTAGCTATTGAAGAAAATACTCAATGAAACGTCTGTAATATCCAGCCAAACCAAAGAAACTATGAATTTCCGAATTCCTAGGTCGATCCCAGTTAATAACTGCTTAGACCTTACTAGGATCCACCAAAATACCTTCTGCAGATATGACATGACCCAAAAAGATCACCTTATCCAGCCAGAATTCACACTTGCTGAACTTTGCGTACAATTGTGAGTCTCTCAGTTTCTGCAACACCAGTCTCAAATGTTTTTTATGCTCTCTGAAGTTCCTCGAATACACCAGGATATCATCTATGAAGAATCACAAAATGATCAATGTACTCACTAAAAACGCGATTCATCAAATCCGTGAAAACAGCAGGAGCATTCGTCAATCCAAACGGCATCACAAGAAACTCATAATGCCCATATCTAGTCCTGAAAGCCATATTCGCCACATCAGTGTCTCTAATCCGCAATTGATGATAACCAGATCGCAGATCAATCTTAGAGTACACTGTCGATCCCTGCAACTGATCAAACAAGTCATAAATTGGCAAAGGATACTTATTCTTGATCGTCGCTTTATTCAACTGCCGAAAATAAACACACATCCTCATAGATCCATCATTCTTCTTCACAAAAAGAATCGAAGCTCCCCAAGGCTTACTCGGCCTAATAAATCCTTTCTCTAAAAGATCACGCAACTGATCCTTGAGCTCCTTCAACTCAGCTAGCGCCAAACGATAAGGGGCTCTCGAAATCGTGACTGTTCTTGGCACCAAGTCTATGTTGAAATCGATCTCTCGTCTCGGAGGGAATCCAGGAATCTCGTCTGGAAACACATCAGGGAACTCTCGAGCAATCGAGACATCACTCAACTCTATCCATGATTCTCGGGAAACATCTAGTGCATAAATCATAAACCCATAGTTCTCTAGCGACAATAGGCTAAACATCTCCGTGACAGACACTAATGGGATCTTCGATCGCGAATCAGCACCGTATAAATCCCACTTCTCCCCAACTTGAGGTCTAAACCTCACCACACCATGGAAACAATCTAAAGTCGCTGTACAGCTGGACAACACGTCCATACCCAAGATACAATCAAAATCTCTAATCTCCAAGGCAATCAGGTTAGTCACCAACACATTCTCATCAAATCTAATCACACAGTCCAAAACCACTTCTCAGGACATCAACCACACACCGCAGGAGTAGATACAGACACAACATCACACAGTGGGGTAACACTCAATCCACACTCATGCACAAACAAATCAGATATGAAGGAGTGTGATGCTCCTGTATGCTCCTGTATCAAACAAAACTCATGCATGAAAGTCAAAGATAGCACAAGTACGTGCAATAACTCCTCCAGGAATATCATCAGCTTGCTCTCTCGTCAAGGCATTCACCTGTGCTTGCTGCGGTCCCGGAAACTGAGGTCTAGAAGATCCTCCGAACCTAGACGGTTCTCGTGGTTGGAATGCTGATCGTTGGGACTGAGAAAAAGGTTGCGGTCTCTACAAAGGACCACCACTGAACCTTGCTGCGACTGATTCAAAGGTTGTGCTCCCCTCGGACCACCCTAGCGAAATGTCCAGGCTGCCCACAATTATGGCAAAGACCCTGAATGTCAGGCCCCGTGCTAATTACTCAAGATAATAGCACAATTAAGCACATAATCACGGAAGCGTAAAAATCGCTTAAAATTTTCGAAATAATTTAGGCCTGAACTTAAAATCATACATTCAAAATATTCATAATCAAAATATGAGTTGACTCAGACTCATATAAAACAGATAACACAATTATCAATTCAAATACAGATCCCCAAAAATACATAAGACACGGGGCATCCCCCGGGTTCGATACATAAATAAAATAACTGGGACTCATCGAAATGGGGATCGACCAGCTGAACCTCCACTCTGTCCAGCTTGGTTACCTGAAGATCCTGCAAATGGGTAACGCAGACCCAAACAACACAAAAGCAGGAAACAAATACGAGGTCAAGTCTCAGTACGAAGAGCTATCTAAATAGCTAAACATGCAACATGCTATAAATCAATGCTATGAATGCATGAGGGCTATCAAAGATCGGATAGCTAGACCAGCAAGTCGACTGACAATCATAACGATCGAGCCTCTATACCACGCACAGCAAGTCAGCCGGTGGAAATCATCGGTCCGTGATCTTCAGGACCCGTCAGCCCATCACAGCTCGGTGGTCTTCAGACACGACAAGTCAGTCGGTCACCACTCCGATGATAGCGTTGGACTTTTCAGGCACAACAAGTCAGTCGGCCAGTCACAACGTGGCTCTCAATCAGGTCATAAATCAATCTTTCAGGCTCAATATTATTGCATGAATGCCAATGCAATAATCAATGCACAATGCATACAATTCATTACGTGAAACAGCATATATAATTCAAACAATTCAACAGACTGCCACGTAAATTCACATAATCAGATCAGCAAGTTCATAACATCGATCACAGCCATATCCACGCTCAAAGCTGTTAAATCTGCTCATTTGTACCTTCAACTACTGAATTCTACCTCAACAGACTCTGAAAAAGCACGACAATACCAACAGTGCAAACCAGCTTTCACCTGATATCCTCAACCACGGCAGAAGCTGTCCAGAACCTCAAATATGTTAAGGAAACTCAACCATCAACTCATATCTAGTTCAAATCTAAACTTCGAAGCATCCTAGCCTACGGTCAGAACCTTGCTCTAGTTCTACAAGTCTACCGAAGCTAGAAACAACAAGAGATGCTCACCCAGAAACTCAAACCAGCAGAAGAACCAACGAATTTCTCTGAACGAGGACACGGCAACTTCACACTTATTCTCCAACGTTGATTCAGGGCTTCAAATGGGTAGCAATCGAAAGAGCAACTCACAATGAATCCAGCGCCACCAAAATCACTCAAATCATTGGCGGAGAACGGCGGTAATCGACGGAATAAAAGTCACGGTGAACAGTAGCTATTCGAGGGTTTGGGAAAGGAGATAAGAAATATCGGGTTCTAAATATTTCTAAGTGTCGATCAACACTTCTATATATATATATCTCTGAATCCACCAGCTGCTGTTCCTCTAATTCAGTCGTTGAGAAATGCTACAGTAGAAATCTTATAACAGTAACCAGCTTTTGCTCTCAACAAAACCAGTCGCAACAACCAGTCGTTGTATTATCAAAAGAACATCAAAACGACACCGTTCCAACTAACTCAAACGACGTCGCAAAGCTTCACCAGCTGACAACAGATATCTCTTGTGAAGCAACCAAAAGCTGGTAACAGATCTCTTCAAAAACCCATCAGCGACTGATCTCGCGAAATTACACAAAACGACGACGCGTCAACTAATCTAAACGACGCCGTAAAGGTTACGTAAGCATTTCTGCCAACAGCTGGTCACCCAGCCGCAACGCATTCCTCACAACAATTCTCTCGCGACTGGTACCAGACGCAACACTCAAAACGCAGCGTTTCAACTTATCAAAACGACGTCGCACATCATACGTCATCCTATCTGTCGACAGATATCTCGCGACTGGTTCCTCAAACCACCGATTGGTCGCTCCTTCTAACATAACTAGTGCCAGCAGATAACAACGCATCACGCTTACGTCATCTCTACTGATTCAAAATTTCACCAGCTGAGAGCTACGGTATCGTTGACCCACGTTGACTACCAAAATTCTCTACGTGTCTAAACCATAGCGCAACGTCTGAATTACAATAGGGAATCAGATTTCACGCGCAAAACCTTCAAAATTCATGCAATTAATTCCAAATCACTACGATTAATCACAAACCAAATTCTGATTCCTCACATTCTCCCCACCTTAAGAGATTTCGTCCTCGAAATCAAGGCAAACTCAGGGAAAATCAATCAAACAATCAAAATACGAAACAGAAATTCATCTAATTCAAACCCAAGAGTTCAAGATAACTGGGCAATCAACAAACGACAACTAGGGAAGAACATAATCAGAAACCAAAATCTAATACAATATCTACTCAAACAGATGCGGCCACTCGCGCAACATCTTTTCTTCCGGTTCCCAAGTTGCTTCTTCTCTGCCATGCTTGCTCCATTGGACCATCACCAATGGAACTACTTTGTTCCTCAGCTGCTTCTCCTTCCTATCCAGAATATGAACTGGATATTCAACATAACTCAAGGCAGAATCCAGCTCAACTTCGTCGGTTCTCAACACATGGGACGGATCTTGCTCATATTTCCTCAACATTGACACATGAAAGACATCATGCATCGCTGCCAGTTCATCGGGCAGTCTCAGTCGATAAGCCAACTGTCCAATCGGCTCGATAATCTCAAAGGGACCAACGAATCTAGGAGCTAATTTGCCTTTGAATCTGAAGTGCATCACGCTCTTGAAAGGAGAAACTTTGAGAAATACTCGATCGTCAACCTCAAATTCTAACGGTCGACGCCTTCGGTTAGCATAGCTAGTGAATCTATCTTGTGCAGCCTTCATTATACTTCGGATCAAATCAATCTGATCTTTCATATGCTGCACAAACTCAGGGTAGAAAGCTGTCTCTCACCAACTTCTTCCCAACAAATCGGAGATCTGCATTTTCGACCATACAAAGCTTCAAATGGAGCCATTATAGTCACCTCGTAGCTGTTGTTATACGAAAACTCAACCAACGACAAAGAATCCTGCCAGCCACCACTGAATCCATCACTACTGCTCGCAGCATATCTTCTAAAGTCTGGATGGTCCGCTCAGACTGACCATCTGTCTGTGGGTGATAGGCTGTACTCATAGCCAATCTCGAACCCATCGCTGCCTGCAAGCTCTTCCAAAATCGGGAAGTGAATCTTGGATCTCTGTCAGACACTATCGAAACAGGCACTCCATGCAATCTAACCACATGGTCGATATACAGATTCACCATTTTTTTAATTGAACACCTCACGTCATAGGGAATGAAATGGGCTGACTTCGAAAGTCTATCAATCACCACCCAAATCGCATCGCGTCCCCTACTCGATCGAGGTATATGAGTCAGAAAATCCATGGCGATGTGCTCCCAATTCCATTGGGGCACCTCTAACCTCTGAAGCAATCCACCAGGTCTCATTCTCTCAGCCTTGACCTGTTGGCAACTCAAACATCTAGCAACAAAACCAGAGATGTCGCTCTTCATGCCTTCCCACCAGTAGTGAGATTTCAAGGCATGGTACATCTTTCTCTCGCTCGGATGCACACTGTACTGACTACAATGCGCTCATTCATGATGGTCTCTTTCAAATCGATCAAGTTCGGAACCACCAATCTTCCTCGAAATCTCAGACATCCATCCGAACAAACAGAGAAATCATCAGACTGACCACTTCGGGCTTTATCTTCAACTCATGAACTTATGGATCAGTCGTCTGCGCCTCCCTGATGTCACTCACAATCTGCGGTTCTACTTGAATCGAAGAAACCATAAAGTACTGATCACCCGGCTGGAAACGCAAACCAGAAGTACTCAACTGCTCGTAGACTTTAGAGACTCTCAAAGAAGAAAGCATCGTAGGCTGGGTCTTCCTACTCAATGCGTCGACAACTGAGTTCATCTGCCCAGGCTGATACTGAATCTCACAGTTAAAGTACTTGAGAAATTCCATCCATCGTCGTTGCCTCATATTCAAATCAGACTGCGTGAAGATATATTTCAGGCTCTTGTGGTCGGTGTACACCACAAATTCTTCACCAAACAATGTTGCCAAATCTTCAAGGCAAACACTATCGCAGCCAACTCCAAATCATGAACAGGGTACCTCGTCTCGTGAGGCTTCAACTGTCGAGACGCATAGGAAATCACGTACCCGTTCTGCATCAAAACACATCCCAAACCATTGAGAGAAGCGTCGGAGCACACAACAAATCCTCCGGATCCAGACGGTAGAGCCAAAACAGGAGCGGTAGTCAACTTCTCCTTCAACGTCTGAAAACTGAACTC
>KV014934.1:2602-26756 GCA_001598015.1 Dorcoceras hygrometricum | reverse complement strand
AAGTCCAACGCTATCGTCGGGGTGGGGACTACCGGATTCGAGTGTCTAGAGCTGAGCTGTGATGGGCTGACGGGCCCCGATGATCACGGACCGATGATTTCCACCGGCTGATTGGCTGTGTGTGGAGGCTTGATCTGACGGGCCCCGATGATCACGGACCGATGATTTCCACCGGCTGATTGGCTGTGAGTGGTATAGAGGCTTGACTTGAGTTGCCAGTTGATGGACTGGTCTAGCTATTCGATTTCTTGATAGCCCTCATGCATTCATAGCATTGATTTGTAGCATGTTGCATGTTTATCTGCTTTGATAGCTCTTCGTATTGAGGCTTGACCTCGTATTTGTTTCCTGCTTTATCTTTTTGGGTCTGCGTGCCCATTTGCAGGAGCTTTAGGTAACCAAGCTGGGCAGAGTGGAAGTTCAGCTGGTCGATCCCCTCATCCCTGAGTCCCAGTTTACTTATGATATGTATTAAACCAGGGGATGCCCTGTGTTTTATTGTATTTGGGGATCGGTATTTTGAATTGAATTATGTGGTTACTTGTTGTATGAGTTTGAGAGTTAACTCATATTTTGAATATGGAATATTTTGAATGTATGATTTGAAGTTCAGGCCCATATTATTTCGAAAAAATTTTTAAGCCCTGATTTTAAGCTTCCGTGATTATGCGCTTATTATGTGTTAATTGTTCTAATTAGCACGGGGCCTGACATAATAGAACTGATACATATATGCTATACGCTAACTGGGACACTCTACACACCACCTGAGGCACCTCCAGCTGGATCCACACCAAGACCAGCGGAATAACCTGGGAGACCTGAACAACAAGCAGAAAACAAAACAACCAGCCCCAGATGGACATCAAGGTCAAACCCCAGAACGAAGAGCAACATAAGTACAGCAATCAGATACAGCATGCAATGTATCATGTCGTGCAAATGCATGAGCGGTACAAAGAACATTGGTAACAACCGGAAGGCCAAACGAATAGGAAACAACAACTGTGACACATCAGTGGAGGAGTACTTCGAGGATGCTTCGAGATAGTGGGACGGTGCTCTCTTGGGATGTTTTCTGCGAGGCCTTTCGACGCGAATACACTCCAGAGTCCTACTTCGCTAGCAGGGAGCGTGAGTTTGACAAGGTCAAACCCCAGAACGAAGAGCAACATAAGTACAGCAATCAGATACAGCATGCAATGTATCATGTCGTGCAAATTCATGAGCGGTACAAAGAACATTGGTAACAACCGGAAGGCCAAACGAATAGGAAACAACAACTGTGACACATCAGCGAGTTTCGGAAGCGATCCGATCGCACCCAATGGAAAATAGAGTGGCTCATCGTCAACACACGCGCGGGCGCCACCCGCCGGGTTGCACGGAATAGCTAGTGGAAACAAAACCACCCGCCAACCTCTATCCAGGTCACTGCAACTGAGGGCTATGAGAACGGCTCACCGCACCCTCCAGATGCACTCAATAGTGATTATGCAACACCGCACCGCACCACGAGAGAAGAGCTCCAACAGAGCAACATATATATGTAGCATGGCTGTCAAAGAAATCAAGGGCCCAATATGCTATGCAGATGCATTACAATGCTCAACATGAAATGGATGCTTGCAATGCCAATAACTACATACAACAACATACTGTAATACGCATATATGGCCGCACAACAAGAATATAACCATGCAGGATACAACCAACTCAAGCTACAACAAGCAATAAGCACGACAATTCAGACCATAGACATTATAGAATACACACAACTATGCCTCAACACCAATACCAGACGCAGCTGTACAATACACACATAAAACATTCCCATGCCTATCTCGAAGCTGAATTACAAGCTCAATTCGTACCTTTACACGACAACTACCTCAACCAGATTCCAACAAGGCATGGTACCAACAACCTGCTCAACTATGCTTCCCCACGGTTTCACTGCAAAACTCCATGAAGCTGCTCAAAGGCTCGAATCTGTTAAAGCATCTAGCCAATCAGTTCAACAACTGAATTTCTAAACATCACAACCTACGGTCAAGAGCTGAAACCTGGTTCTATTACTATATCGAAACTCAACAGTAGGAACTACGCTTAGAAATGGCAAGAAATCACTTACCCTGAAGCTCACCCAGACCTGGAGAGCTATCGAACGATGCGTCACAGCAAGGGGAGTCCAAAACCACCACCCTTTCTTCCCAAAAATCCGCCAATCACCGGGAAATAATAGAAAACCAGCACGGTGAATAGTGCTCCAGGGTTCGCGACGAAGAACGAAATCGGGAAAAGATATTGCTAAGTATGGAATCTGCTATAAAATCGAATACCAAGTCCTGCTTCTTATATAAAAACGAGGAATCTGCTTAATTCTGGAGCCTACAAAGCATCGCATATCAGCTCCCACAAGCAATCGCTCGCTCGCGCTAAACAGCGCTCAATTCCCCAAAACGACATCGCACAACACCCTTGAGAAGTCTGAAGACAAAACGCTAACGGCTGGAGACATCTGGAATACAATACACTCGAGGCATCCGCACTCTATCACTAGAGACATCTGAGACACGCTACACGCACACAACAGCGATCGTTACAGGAAAAGTTGACCAGCGTTGACATCTGGATTTACGCTATGAATCAGATCCCTCACTAGCGAAACATCCTAAACCGCAAAACGACAACGTATCGGTGAAACAGATCTCTGGACCCGCAACAAGTGCTAACAATGCTTAGCCAAACCGGTCAATGCAAAACGTTGACATCTGCTCAATAAATCTCGCCCGCTAAACAAATCTGAAACCTAGCGCTAAACAGGCTTATTAGCTAAACGACGTCGCTGATACATCGGGAGACGTCATCAGATCTGCCCGAAGCGCCCAACAGATCTCTCTCGCGCAACATATCCCTCGCGCTAGAGCTACATCTAAACGACGTCGTACCAACTAAATCAAACGACGTCGTTTTGAAATCAACATAAAAACTCACGAGCAGACTCTGGGCAGATTTCTACCGCTAGCACAAAACAGATTTCTCCTAAACGACGGCATATCAATACATACGCTACAAAACACGCTAAGAACAACCAAATACCAGCGAAAACAGACTTCACCAAATAACAAGACGTCTGAAATATGAAAAACGACAGCGTATTGTTCTTCGCACTACCAAATACGTGGGCAACCAGATTGTACCACTAATGGAACAGATCTCACCCTGAACGCTAGACAACGGGGTGTTGTTTCTAGCCACAGACATGCGCTAACAGACTTCTGAATACTAGCGATTCAGATTTCTCCCACGAACAGATTTCTCAACTCCCTTCGAAAGAAAACACTACACGACGACGTTTTACACCCGATTAAGAAACACGCGACAGACCCCTGAACAGATCCTAGCGCTAACAGATTTCTCCTCTGAACGCTAGCGAGACATCTGAAATAGCCACAAACGACGACGCAGTACGATTGCACGCTACAAAATACGCTACAACAATCCAGCGCCTAGCAACAACGGATTTCACCAGAAATCTAGACAGATCTCACGCGATCACCAAGACTAAAATACGAAACTTTTCAGAATTATTTCAAATCGTGAAATCCGACCCAAAATTACATACGAAACCTTCTAAATGAAATCTGGACACTCAGATTTGTCCAAGCACAAATCCGAACTCCTCACAGCAATGAATAGCAAAATATATAATGCTAATGCTATGCATGAAAGACAATGCAACAACCGAAGGCTACAACCAAGGAAGGGAGCCAAAGAGTTCAACAGCTGACAACAGATTCTGCGAAGAATAGTTAGTGGCCATTGGTGTGTGTACAAGCACACGGGAATTACCCGCTCATCTTTACACCACACCTGAATACCAGATGCATCAATAACTCAACCTGCTGTTGCCCAACTCATGAACTGTGGTAGTTAACCACTCGGTGCATGAGGGCTAAACAGACCAGTAGGGAGATGAGAGTGCGATATTGCCGCTTGCCCTCGCATCCTGGTAAGAAAACGAGCAACAACAATGCACGGCTACAACAGCTGAAATGGAATGATCATGCGTATGCAATGCAACAATTGAACAACATATAAAACAGCAAGCAATGCACACACAGCAATCAAACATAATATCCATGCCAATTCCAGCCGTAATACAAGCTCAACATCCATACCTCACCAGCTTATGAGCTATAATTACCACACCTACTGCTACAATCAAATCCTAGCAACACAGATCTGTCACCTGCTATATCAACACAAGCCACTGCTCAAAAGCCGAAACATAAAATAACAGCAGCTGGGAGCTACAACTCCACCAGCGCTCATCTACCTTCCTAATTCAACGAAAAGCTCTAACAAAGCTTAAAGGTAGCATCTTTACTTACCCCAACGAAACTACTGGCACGGCAGGGAACGCTTATGCTAGCAAACTACACAAGGGAGGTATCGTAGCGATCCTGCGATCTCTTCCAGCTCCTCCAACGCTTTCTAAAGAGGTATAGAATGAAGCGCCTTAGCGAGAGGAGTCCAACGCTACCACTCTCACTCTCGTCGGAGTTGTCTACCAACGAAAATTAGGACGGATAAGGTTACTGTGAACAGTAACTAGGGTTCGCGACAAGATTTGCTATCGGGAAATATTTCTAATTATGGGATCTATTAAACAATCGAAGACCAAGTATTCTCTTAAATGCACTACTCAAACAGCAGAAAGAACAAGACTAGATCCACCGACAAAATCAGTCGTCACAACTAATATTCCCAACCAACAAGACTAGACCTTGCTACCAACAGCTGATTCACAAACCAGCAGTCACAACGCATGAGATATCTCAAAGCTGATACAAAGCGCTCCACTCAAAACATTGTCGTTCCAACTTATCTAAACGATGTAGTTTCGATGCACGCTAACGAAACCAACAGCTGGTTCCTGAACACAAAACGTCGTCGCTTCAGAATCCCTTAGCGCTCTCTGCTGATCACCGCAACTAACATACTAACAGCTGATCACTCGCAACAGCTGGTCTCTCGCAACAACTGGATGCGCGCTAATACACCAACGACTGAAATCTAACGAAGCACTGCTGCTGCTTCCTACCAAACACAACGACTGAAATATCAACAACTGACGCGATCACTCAACTGCTGATCCCACTACTACTGCTGCTGATATCTACCAACTGCTGATTCCAACACTTAGGCAAATTCGATGTCTACTCCAAGCACATCGACCAACAGCTGGTCCAAACCCGACCAACACCTGATTGCGAAAACACAGGTCTCACAATCACTCCTCCGGAAATTCATCAGCTTGCTCCCTTGACATCGCATTCACTTGAGCTCTCTGAGGTCCCGAGTTCTGAGTTTGAGAAGGTCCTTCGAACCTAGACGCTTCCGGTGGCTGATAACCTGATCGCTGGAGCTAAGAAGGGAAATACAATCTCCAAGAAAAACCTCCAGAAGCCCCCTGCTGCAACAGGGCAGAGTGTTGTCCACTAGAAGAAGGACATACTCTCGCAAAATGTCCAATCTGCCCACTAGTATTCAAACTCCTCCCACTCCAAGACACTAAGAAGTCTGGTGCTTGCCTCCGGCATGGACCCATACTAGATCGTTCACCGTCTCAATCGTGCACTCAGATCAGATCTCGTACTCCGATCAGCTCGTGCACTCCGTTAAACTCACGCAACACCCAGCTCAGCTTGGATCTAAATGATTGGATTGCACCTCATGCACAGTGATCTCAGATCGAACCTACTCAGATCACTTACGACCAGATCACGCTCATCAAGCAGATCACGCTCTCGCTAGCTGATCAGCTCTCGCACAAGCATCAGCTTTCACACGTGAATCAGCTCTCACACGAACAGGTCGTGCGTCCTCCAGCATAGGAGAAATGATCAGCTAACACCAAAACTGAACACAAACAACATCTCTTGTCCAAAGGTGAAACCACACCAGCTACGCCTAAGCTAAAAGCACTAAAAGATGCAGCACAACACCCGCGATCTGATAACTCAGCTCAGGGCACCCAGAACATCCCTAAGATGAATCCATCTTACGCTCCATCTCCTAGCAGCTTACTTTTATACAGCGAAATCCAAAGATGCTCGCCTTTATGCTGTTTTCCTAAAAACAACTCGTGATAGAAAACATTTTCAACTCCCAAGTATGCTTCAAACTGAAACAGTTCTCGAGCAAACTCTAATCATGTTACATCCTAAGATCAGCGTAGGTCTCCCTAACATCTTGCACCAGTACTGACCTAAGCTGAACCCGTAGCAGCTTCTGACCATCAGCTTAGCACGTAACCTAAGATCAGCTGGCTTTCGAGCTGATACATCTCAACCGGTAACTCCTTAAAGCTGATTTATCTCAAATGATTAACCCTTAATCTGAACTGATTAAACCACTAATCACCTTGTCTAAGTATAATCCTCATAGGTTTCTTCATTGCCTCGTATATTTGGATCAAATTCTCCCCGATTTCTTTGGCTGTGGTGCAGGTCTTACCTTACTGAACATATTATTGTCCAGCGTCTTGAAGATAATATCTTTGGCCACATTTATATATTTGATGTGAGGACTATGATTAACAAAGATATTTTGTAACTTAATCATGTGTAGATTGAGGGTTAATCATTCAGGTTTATCCATCTTAGAGAGGATCAACTCTGGTGCAAGCTGATCTCACGTTTTGCTTTAAGCTGTTGGTGCAAGATGTCTCGGGTTTCAGCTTGGTGAGCACTGGCGCGAGCTGTTGAGTGGTCGTGCTGCTCTAGGGTGTTGGAATAGATTAGAGGTAAGCCGGTGGGTAGCGAGAACTGGATCTCCGCATGGGAGCGTAAGCTATTCATTGTGCACCAGATTAGGAGCAAACTGCTACATAGGACTGTGCTGAGTCTGTGAGCTGTTAAAAGCCTAGGAGTACTATGTAGTAGCAGGGAACAACAGACGTGAATTGTTCTGGGATCGCAAACTGTTACAGGTTGGTGCGCTGTGGTCTGAGAGCTTATCGAACATCTTTGGGGTGTCGTAAGCTGTTTAGAGTATCCGAGCTGATAGGTAGGATACGTGCTATTCTAAATTCCTCCTAGCTGAGTTACGTGAACTGTTAGACAGCAATGTTAGTGCGATCTAATATGCATTGGTGCGATTGGGCGGTGTAGCAGCTATGAGCTGTGAGGACTAGAATTTTATAAGTACGATTCATTAGCTAATCAGATTTTGGTTTGCAATTAGCTAATTAAGTTTTCTGAGTATCGGGTTTTTAGATGTTGGGTGAAATCTGGATGCTCAGATGTGCCCTTGTGTGTTTGCGTGAGTTCTTGCAAGCAGGGAGCAAAACGCTGTCGTTTTAGCGCTGGTCAGATGTGGCGTTGCTGGAGGTAATGCGACGTCGTATTGTGTTTTCAGAAGTGGCGCTAGATAGAGGGATCTGTTAGCGGGCGTGAACAGTTGTGAGCATTTGCGCGAGGAAGTCAGCGATGGTTAGTTGTCCAGAGTCGTTCAAATGTCAACGATGGTCAACGGTGCTGATTGATGAATTCAGCAGTGACCAAGATCTGAGGAGCGCTAGCGGCACTTGATGCTATGTCGTTTTGATAAGTTAGCGCGACGTCGTTTGCTTTGCGTTAGTAGAGAGTAGCAAAGTCTGATTCGAGACAGTTAAGGCCAGTTGCGAGAGACTTCTGCTTTAGAGTGAAAGATGTTTTGTACCAAGATCTGAGTTGGGGAGAGATCTGAATCATTCGATGATGGCTTCTGTTGTAGTTTTGACTGGGGATTTAAATGCAAGTGCTGATCGACACTTAGAGCATTTCGAACCTTAGATTTTCTATCTTCTTCCCTGATAACCCTCGATTGCTACTGTTCATTTGAGGAAAGCGAAGTTGCTGTAGTGCTTGAGTGTCTTCGCGATTGTGGACCAGTAGTTCTTCTGTTTTTTAACAGCCTTGGGTAAGTGATTCTTTACCGATTTAAGCTTCTTTCGAGAGCTAGTAGTGCTCTGTTGAAGTAGGTACCGGGCTTTAGAAATTAAGCTGTTCAAGTTCAGAATTGAGTTGACTTTGAGGTATCTTAACAGATTCGAGCTTGTAGTAGCTTCTGCTGAGTTGCCGTGGAGCTGCTAGGGCAGTGGACTTGAGTTGGTTACTGTGCCCTTATTGTTGCAAGATCTTTTGAGGTTTGAGGTACGAATTGAGCTATATTAAGCAGTTTCGATATCAGCTTTGGGAAAATTTCAGTTGTGTATTTGCTGTTGTGTTTTGCATTGACTGCTGCTTATGTGCTCATATCTGTTTGTGCGTGTGATGTATGCATCGATTAAGCATGAGCCTGCTGTTCATTCACGCATACATGTTGAGCCTGATTTCCTTTGAAAGCTGAATTCCTTTACACGTTGTGATCGGCCGATTGAGTCGTCGCGCCTGAAAGGTCCAGCGTTGATGTTGATGTGGTGGCCAGCTGAGTCGTTGAGCCTGAATACCACACTGCCTTGTGATGGTCGGCTGAGTCGTCGTACCTGAAGATCACAAGATGATGATGATTGATGAGATTTGCACAGCTGAGTCGGTGTGATATTCTGTTTGCCTACCGATGATTCTTGTTATCCCTTTTATACATATATATTGCATTTTCTGATATGATTTATGCTTTTATTGTGCTCTTCGTACAGAGGTTTGACCTCGTTTATTTTTCCTATTTCGGGCTGCCTTGATTTGTGTTGGCCTTGGCAGGTTCTTCAGGTTCTTCAGGTAACCAAGCTAGACATAGTGGAGCTTCAGCCGGTCGATCCCCTTTTTGAATTGAGTCCCAGTGTAGTGATATTTATATTGAGTCAGGGTATGTCCTGTGCCGCTATTTATGTTGGGGATCGGGTGTTGTATTATTAACTGCTGTTGTTTGAGTTTTGAACTAAACTCTATTTTAAGTATGATGTATTTTGAAATGATATTGGATCAGGCCCTTATTCGAAAATTTTTAGCCCATATTTTTATGATGCTTCCGCATATTAGTGATTAGTTGTTGTATTTGCGCACGTGGCCTGAAATTTTTTGTATCAGAGCTTAAACTGGGATAAGCTCATTTCCTTTTGATCACACTTGAGTCTAGGCACAGAGTTTGATTTTTGATTTTGACTGACTCTGTGATTGTGTGATTTGATTATCTGCATCTGTCATTTTTCTGCTTGTTTTCTTACCTCTGAGTTTTGGTAGATTCCGCCGAGGAGAGGTAGGAGTAGGATTGCTAGGCATATAGATGGGGAGTCTAGAGCCCCGGGCAGTGATGAGGATGTTGAGCAGCAGGGTATCCCTTTGCGTCGTCGTGGTAGACAGGCTGAGGTAGAGGTGGATGATGTGACTCGACAGATTGGAGAGATGGAGCTAGTGATGGCTAGGTTCTAGAGGATGAATCCCCCAACGTTTATTGGTGTTGAGGCTGGTCTGTTGGCTGAAAGCTGGCTTGAGCACATGGAAGAGTTGTTTGACGTCAGTAGAGTACTCGTCAAGAGCGGAGATTGAAGTTAGTAGTAGTTGCATCCAAGCTGGACATAGTGAGCTTCAGCCGTCGATCCCCTTTTTGAATTGAGTCCCAGTGTAGTGATATTTATATTGAGTCAGGGGATGTCCTGTGCCGCTATTTATGTTGGGGATCGGGTGTTGTATTATTAACTGCTGTTGTTTGAGTTTTGAACTAAACTCTATTTTAAGTATGATGTATTTCGAAATGATATTGGATCAGGCCCTTATTCGAAAATTTTTAGCCCATATTTTTATGATGCTTCCGCATATTAGTGATTAGTTGTTGTATTAGCGCACGTGACCTGAAATTTTTTGTATCAGAGCTTAAACTGGGATAAGCTCATTTCCTTTTGATCACACTTGAGTCTAGGCACAGAGTTTGATTTTTTATTTTGACTGACTCTGTGATTGTGTGATTTGATTATCTGCATCTGTCATTTTTCTGCTTGTTTTCTTACCTCTGAGTTTTGGTAGATTCCGCCGAGGAGAGGTAGGAGTAGGATTGCTAGGCAGATAGATGGGGAGTCTAGAGCCCCGGGCAGTGATGAGGATGTTGAGCAGCAGGGTATCCCTTTGCGTCGCCGTGGTAGACAGGCTGAGGTAGAGGTGGATGATGTGACTCGACAGATTGGAGAGATGGAGCTAGTGATGGCTAGGTTCCAGAGGATGAATCCCCCGACGTTTATTGGTGTTGAGGCTGGTCTGTTGGCTGAAAGCTGGCTTGAGCACATGGAAGAGTTGTTTGACGCAGTAGAGTACTCTCAAGAGCGGAGATTGAAGTTAGTAGTGTTGCAGTTGAGAGAGCATGCACAACGTTGGTGGAAGGGTACTTCTCGTGTCATGAGAGAGACTGGATTTGTGATTTCATGGGAGAGCTTCTGTGCAGCTTTTCGACAGGAGTATACCCCTGAGTCTTTCTACAACAACCGTGAGAGGGAGTTCGACAATTTGAAGCAAGGGAACTTGAGGGCGGCCGAGTATGCCAGACAGTTTTCTTCGCTATTGTCGTATGTTCCCCATGTTTTGAACCAAGAGAGGACGAAGAGGAACAAGTTTTTGAGAGGGTTGAGACCCGAGTTGTTCCGGATGGTGTTAGCTGGTTCCCCTGCGACGTATGCTGAGGCGGTGGATAGAGCAGCGGATATTGAGGAGAGTCTGATGGAGGTGCAGAATCAGGTTCAGCCGACAGCTGGACGTAGTTTCCAACCTGTACCGGAAGTGATGCCTTCTTTCCAATCTCCTCAAGTGCCACAACAGTCGAATCGTCAGAGGTTCAAGCCCTGAGGGAAACAGTTTAAGAAGCGTTCGAACTCGAGTTCTTCTGGTTCAGTGAGTTCTGGTGGCAGTGGCTCCGGAGGGGAGTGACTTGTTGATAGTGTGGAGGTCGTCATATGACTTCGTAGTGTCGTGGAGTTCAGGGCCTTTTCCATAACTGTGGGCAGCATGGACATTTTTCTCGAGTGTGTCCGGTCGGAGGACAGTCAGTGAATCAGTCGCAGCAAGGTTCTGCTGGTGGTTCTTCACAGCAGAGACAGTTACCTTTTGCTCAGACCCAGCGATCAGGTTTCCAACTACATGAACCGTCTAGGTTTGGTGGACCTTCGAGACCTCAGTTTCCGGGACCGCAGAAGGCTCAGGTGAACGCCTTGACAAGTGAGCAAGCCGCCGAGATGCCTGAGAGGATTATTGCAGGTACTTGTGCTATCTTTAATTTTCCTGCACGAGTTTTGTTTTGATACTGGAGCATCACACTCCTTTATTTCTGATTTGTTTGTGTATGAGTGTGAGTTGAGTTCTTCCCCACTGTGTGATGTTGTCTCTGCATCTACCCCTGCTGGCGTGAGTTTATTGTCCCGTGAGGTGGTGTTGGATTGTGTTCTTAGGTTTGATTAGCATGTGTTGGTGACCAATCTGATTGTTTTGGGAGTTAGAGATTTTGATTGTTTCTTGGGAATGGATGTGTTGTCCAGCTATAGAGCGACAGTAGATTGTTTCCATGGTGTAGTAAGATTTAGGCCTAAATTTGGAGAGAAATGGAATTCTATGGTGCTGATTCGCTACCTAAGATTCCTTTTGTGTCTGCCATGGAGATGTTTAGTTTGTTGTCGCTAGAGAATTCAAGGTTTATGATTTATGCCTTGGATGTTTCCCAAGCATCGCGAGTAGCGATGTTCCGATTGCTCGAGAGTTTCCTGACGTGTTTCCGGATGAGATTCCTGGATTCCCTCCGAGACGAGAGATTGATTTCAGTATCAAGTTGGTGCCAGGAACAGCCCCAATTTCTAGAGCTCCGTATCGGTTGGCGCCAGCTGAGTTGAAGGAACTCAAAAAACAGTTGCGGGAACTGTTAGATAAAAGCTTCATTAGACTGAGTATGTCGCCCTGGGGAGCTCCGATTCTTTTTGTGAAGAAGAAGGATGGATCTACGAGGATGTGTGTGGATTTTTGACAGTTGAACAAAGCGACGATTAAGAACAAGTATCCGTTGCCGAGGATTGATGACTTGCTTGACCAGTTGCAGGGATCTGCAGTATACTCTAAAATTGATATGCGATCTGGTTATCATCAGTTGCGGATCAGAGACGCTGATGTGGCAAAGACGGCTTTCAGGACGAGATATGGGCATTATGAGTTTTTGGTGATGCCTTTTGGATTGACGAATGCTCCTGCTGTCTTCATGGATTTGATGAATCGCGTCTTCAGTGAGTATATCAATCGTTTTGTGATTGTCTTCATAGATGACATCCTGGTGTATTCGAAGAACTTCAGAGAGCATAAAGAGCACTTAGATTGGTTTTGCAGAAACTGAGAGACTCACAGCTGTATGCGAAGTTCAGCAAGTGTGAATTCTTGCTAGATAGAGTTGTCTTCTTGGGTCATGTTATTTCAGCGCAAGGAATTTCTGTGGATCCGAGTAAGGTCGTTCTTAACTGGGAGCGACCTAGAAATGTTTCTGAGATCCGTAGTTTCTTAGGTTTGGCTGGCTATTATAGGAGTTTTATTGAGAAGTTCTCTTCGATAGCTAGGCCAATGACTCAGTTGACCCAAAAAGATAGGAAGTTTGTTTGGACTGATGAGTGTGAGTCGAGTTTCCAGTTACTTAATGAGAAGTTGACTACTTCTCCTGTGTTAGCTTTGCCTTCTGGTTTTGGAGGATTTGTGGTTTGCTCTGATGCTTCTCTGAGTGGTTTAGAATGCGTGTTGATGCCGAACAGGTATGTGATAGCCTATGCGTCTCGACAGTTGAAGCCCCTGAGACGAGATACCCCGTTCATGATCTTGAGTTGGCTGCGATAGTGTTTGCCTTGAAGATTTGGCGTCACTATTTGTATGGTGAACAATTTGTGGTGTACACCGACCAACAAGAGTTTGAAGTATATCTTCACGCAGTCAGATTTGAATATGAGGCAGCGCCGCTGGATGTAGTTGCTGAAGGATTTTGAATGCGAGATTCAGTATCAGCCTGGCGGAATGAATTTGGTGGCCGATGCTTTGAGTAGGAAAACTCAACCGGCTATGTTGACGTCGATGAGAATATCCAAAGTCCACGAGGATTTGGGGACTTCTGGGTGGCGTTTTCAGCCGAGTGATCAGTACTTTGTGGTTTCTTCTTTTCAAGTTGAGCCACAGATTGTAGCAGACATTAGAGTAGCGAAGAGGACTGATCTGTATGTGCATGAGTTGAAGATTAAGACTCAGAATGGTCAGTCTGAGGATTTTTCTGTTGCTTCTGATGGATGCTTGAGATTTCGAGGTAGATTGGTGGTTCCGAATTTGATTGATTTGAAGGAATCCATCTTGAATTAAGCTCATTGTAGTCGATACAGTGTGCATCCGGGCGAGAGAAATATGTATCATGCTTTGAAGTCTCACTATTGGTGGGAAGGCATGAGGAATGACATCTCTGGATTTGTAGCTCGTTGTTTGAATTGTCAACAGGTCAAGGCCGAGAGATGAGACCTGGTGGATTGCTACAAAGTCTAGAATTGCCTCAATGGAATTGGGAGCACATTGCCATGGATTTTGTGACGCATTTGCCTCGATCGAGTAGTGGATGTGATGCTGTTTGGGTTGTGATGGATAGACTTTCGAAGTCAGCCCAGCCCATTTCATTCCCTATGATGTGAGGTGTTCGATGAAGAAAATGGCGTGACTGTACATTGACCATGTAGTGAGATTGCATGGAGTGCCGGTTTCAATAGTGTCTGATAGAGATCCAAGGTTTACTTCACGATTCTGAAAGAGCTTGCAGGCAGCGATGGGTTCGAGATTGGATATGAGTACAGCCTATCACCCACAGACAGATGGTCAATCTGAGAGGACCATTCAGATTTTAGAAGATATGCTGCGAATGGTTGTTTCAGTGGTGGCTGGCAGGAATCCTTGTCCTTAGTGGAGTTTTCTTACAACAACAGCTACCAAGTGACTATTGGGATGACCCTTTTCGAAGTGTTGTATGGTCGTAAGTGTAGATCACCTATCTGCGGGGAAGAGTTGGTGAGAAGCAGTTGTCTACTCCTGAGTTTGTGCAGCACATGAAAGATCAGGTTGAATTGATTCGGAGTAGGATGAAAGCCTGCTCAAGATCGACATGCTAGCTATGCTAATAAGAGACACCGACCTCTAAAATTCGAAGTTGGTGATCGAGTGTTTCTCAAAGTTTCTCCTTTCAAGAGTGTGATGAGATTCAGACTAAGGGTAAATTGGATCCTAGATTCATTAGTCCTTTTGAGATTGTTGAGAGGATTGGACAGTTGGCTTATAGATTGAAACTGCCTGATGAGTTAGCAGCGATGCATGATGTGTTTCATGTGTCAATGTTGAGGAAATATGAGCCAAATCCATCCTGTTGAGGACTGATGAAGTAGAGCATGATTCTACCTTGAGCTATGTTGAATATCCAGTGCAGATTCTGGATAGGAAGGAGAAGCAGCTGAGGAATAAGGTTATTCCATTCGTGATGGTCTAGTGGAGTAAGCATGGTCGTGAGGAAGCAACCTGGGAGGTTGAAGAGAAGATGAGACAGGTGGCCTCATCTTTTTGAGCTTTGACAATGGAGTTGTGCTGGCGAGTTCTAGTGTTTTGTTGATTTCTGCCCTATGTTTGCCTTTGATTTCGAGGACGAAATATCTTAAGATGGGGAGAATGTGAGAACTAGAATTTGCTAAGTACGATTTATTAGCTAATCAGATTTTGGTTTGGAATTAGATAATTAAGTTTTCTGAATATCGAGTTTCAGATGTTGGGTGAAACCTGGATGCTCAGATGTTCCCTTGTGTGTTTGCGTGAGTTCTTGCAAGCAGGGAGCAAAACGCTGTCGTTTTGAGTGCTGGTCAGATGTATCGTTGCTGGAGGTAATGCGGCGTCGTATGTGTTTTCAGAAGTGGCACTAGATAGAGGGATCTGTTAGCGGGCCTGAACAGTTGTGAGCTTTTGCGCGAGAAAGTCAGCGATGGTTAGTTTTCCAGAGTTGTTCAGATGTCAACGATGGTCAACGGTGCTAATTGATGAATTCAGCAGTGACCAAGATCTGAGGAGCGCTAGCGGGACTTGATGCTACATCGTTTTGATAAGTTAGCGCGACGTCGTTTGCTTTGCGTTAGTAGAGAGTAGCAAAGTCTGATTCGAGACAGCTGAGGCCAGTTGCGAGAGACTTCTGCTTTAGAGTGAAAGCTTTTTTGTACCAAGATCTGAGTTGGGGAGAGATCTGAATTAGTCGATGATGACTTCTATTGTAGTTTTGAGTGGGGATTTAAATGCAAGTGCTGATCGACACTTGGAGCATTTCGAACCTTAGATTTCTATATTCTTCCCCGATAACCCTCGATTTCTACTGTTCATTCGAACCCTATTTTCGTCGATTGCCATAGTTCTTCGCCGCTTGGAGCAAGATTGGTAGCGCTGAGCTCGTCTTCTCTAGGGATTTCGATTAGTACCAGTTTGGAGATTGGAGTCGCCGGATTTGAGGAACGCGAAGTTGCTGTAGTGCTTGAGTGTCTTCGCGATTGTGGACCAGTACTTCTTCTGTTCTTTAACAGCCTTGGGTAAGTGATTCTTTGCCGATTTAAGCTTCTTTCGAGAGCTGAGTAGTGCTCTGTTGGAGTAGGTAACTGAGTTAAGTTACCGGGCTTTAGAAATTAAGCTTTTCGAGTTCAGAATTGAGTTGATTTTGAGGTATCTTAACAGATTCGAGCTTGTAGTAGCTTCTGCTGAGTTGCCGTGGAGCTGCTAGGGCAGTGGACTTGAGTTGGTTACTGCGCCCTTGTTGTTGTAAGATCTGTTGAGGTTTGAGGTACGAATTGAGCTATATTAAGCAGTTTCGATATCAGCTTTGGGAATATTTCTGTTGTGTATTAGCTGTTGTGTTTTGCATTGACTGCTGCTTATGTGCTCATATTTGTGCGTGTGATGTATGCATTGATTAATCATGAGCCTGCTGTGCATTCACGCATACATATTGAGCCTGATTTCTTTTGAAAGCTGAATTCCTTTAAACGTTGTGATCGGCCGGCTGAGTCGTCGCGCCTGAAAGGTCCAGCGTTGATGTTGATGTGGTGGTCAGCTGAGTCGTTGAGCCTGAATACCACAGCCTTGTTATGGTCGGCTGAGTCGTCGTACCTGAAGATCACAAGATGATGATGATTGATGAGATTTGCACAGCTGAGTCGGTGTGATATTCTGTTTGCCTACCGATGATTCTTGGTAGCCCTTTCATGCATTACACGATAGATATATTGCATTGTCTGATATGATTTATGCTTTTATTGTGCTCTTCGTACTGAGGTTTGACCTCGTTTATTTTTCCTGTTTTGGACTGCCTTGGTTTGTGTTGGCCTTGGCAGGTTCTTCAGGTAATCAAGCTGGACAGAGTGGAGTTTCAGCTGGTCGATCCCGTTTTTGAATTGAGTCCAGTGTAGTGATATTTATATTGAGCCAGGGGATCTCCTGTGCCGCTATTTATGTTGGGGATCGGGTGTGGTATTACGTTTCTTATCCAAAATACCAAAATTCCTTGAGTTTCCTCTCGAACCTCAAGATCTATCTTTATTTTTTTCACGCAAGTTTCTGCATTGAGTCTTGAAAAAAAAAAAGAGCAAAAAAACAAAAAAAAAAAAAAACTTCCTCATCGCAAGTCTTTCTCGAGTTTGAGTATTCCTTCTTCCACTTTTGTCTTTTTCAGTCCACGTGAATCAATCTTCAAATACCTTTAAGTTTGGACTCATAAGTTTGGTTGCGCCTAATTTGCAAGGACCGACTTTCGTCTCTAAGAAAATCTTCCCCATCTGAGTGACACACACCTGAGTGCGAGTGATTTCTTTGGAGTGAATAGTGAGGATTTGGGTGAGGCACAAAAAATTTTTTTTTTCTAACCTTTTCTTGCAGGTAAAAATGTCAGAACGAAGGACCGAGAAGGAGGTGGGCGATGGTTTGAACCCAGGGCTATCCAAGGTTCAAATGGAAGCCTTGTTTGGCGAAGTGACTAGGATGGTAAGGGCTGAATTGGAACTCCTTAATGATAGAATGAATAGGCTGGAGGTTAGTGCGAGTGGAGGTAAGTCCAAATAAAAAAAAAAGCGAGAGTGAATTTGAGGGGGAGGATGAGTTTGAGGAGTACAGTGAGAATTGGGGCAGAAATAAGCGAGAGCAAGGGTACGACAGGGGTAGGCATGCAGCAATGCGTGGGCGATACAATGAGGGGGCGAGAGAGGATGGTAATGTGAGTAGCATTAAGATGAAGATTCCTTCTTTTCGAGGAAAATCAGACCCAGAGGCGTATCTCGAGTGGGAAAAGAGGGTAGAGTTCGTGTTTGATTGCCACCATTACTCTGAACTTAAGAAAGTTAGGTTGGCAGTGGTGGAGTTTTCGGATTATGCACTTCTCTGGTGGGATCAACTAGTGGCAAATAAGAAGCGGTACAATGAGAGGCCTATTGAGACATGGGATGAAATGAAGAGGGTTATGAGGAAGAGGTTTGTACCCAACCACTATTATCGAGAGATGTTTAAGAGGTTACAAAGCTTGAGGCAGGGAACAAAGAGTGTGGAGGATTATTACAAGGAGATGGAAACCGCCATGATCCGAACTAATCTTGAGGAGGATGATGAGGCTACAATGGCGAGGTTTTTGTGTGGCCTGAATCGAGAAATTCAAGATCAAGTGGAGCTTAGGCACTACATTGACTTGGATGAGATGGTGCAAATGGCGATCAAGGTGGAGCAACAAATCAAGAGACGAGGAGTGGGACGCACCACCTATCAAGCCGGAAGCTCAGCCTCTACTTGGCGTCCAAACCCGGTAGAACGAGAGGAGGGCAAGGTAGGGAATAAAACCAAACCCGAAAGTAAACCAGAGGCATCTAGGCAAGGAATACAAGGTACTTCTGCATCCCCTTCTAATCGAACAAGAGACATTAAATGCTTTAGGTGCCAAGGGCTTGGCCATATTGCTAGCCAATGTCCAAACAAGAGGGTGATGATCGTGGACGCCACTGGTGAGTTGGTTTCAGAGAGTGAGGATGTTGAGGATGATGATAGTGACAGTATGCCTGAGTTGGAGGACCCTAGTGAGGGTTATGAGGCTGTTGTGGGAGAATCTCTTGTGGCTAGGCGTTTATTGAGCACGCACATTAAAGACGAAGAAATAGCCAAAGGGAGAACTTATTTCACACTCGTTGCTTTGTGGGTGGGAATTTTTGTTCTGTTATCATTGATGGGGGTAGCTGCACTAACGTGGCTAGTTGTGAGTTAGTAAAAAAATTGGGGTTGGCTACTTTGAAACATCCAAAACCCTATAGGTTGCAATGGTTGAATGACTGTGCGGAGGTGAAGGTGACTAAGCAAGTGCGAGTACCGTTTTCCATTGGAAAATACGAGGATGAGGTGACATGTGATGTGGTGCCCATGCAAGCTTGTCATATCCTTTTGGGGCGCCCATGGCAATTTGATAGTAAGGTGACGCACGATGGCTATACCAACAGGTATTCTTTTATATCAAAAAAGAAGAATGTGGTGCTTATTCCGTTATATCCAAGGCACGTATTGGAGGATAATTTCAAAAATAAAGGGGAGACAAAGAGTGATGTGGTCGAAAAAAAGAGTGAACAAAAAAGTGAGATGACCACAAATAGAAAAGAAAAGAATGATGTGGTCGGAAAAAAGAGTGAACAAAAAAGTGAGATGACCACAAATAGAAAAGAAAAAAAAGTAGAGAAGGAGAATGGGGAGGAGGAGAAAGAGGCCAAGAAAAAAATGTTTATGGCCCAAAAGAGTGAGTTGAGAGGTGTTTTATATTCAAAAGGTCCACTTGTGTTACTTATTTACAAGGAGATCCTCCTAAACACAAGTGAAATAGCCGGATCACTGCCGAGCGCTGTTATTACTCTTTTGCAGGGCTTTGAAGATGTGTTTCCCGAAGAGCTACCGGAGGGATTACCACCTTTGAGGGGGATTGAGCATCAAATTGACTTGGTGCCGGGGAGTGCTTTGCCAAATCGTCCAGCATATAGGTGCAATCCAGAAGAGGCTAAAGAGCTTCAACGACAGGTGAGTGAGCTTTTACTTAAGGGCTATGTGCGTGAGTCAATGTCACCTTGTGCTGTGCCTGTTTTATTGGTGCCAAAGAAAGATGGATCTTGGCGGATGTGTGTAGATTGCAGGGCTATCAATAACATTACTATCAAGTATAGACATCCCATACCTAGAATAGATGATATGTTGGATGAGTTGCACGGGTCTACCATCTTTAGTAAAATCGATCTTAAAAGTGGTTACCATCAGATTAGGATGAGGGAAGGTGATGAGTGGAAAACTGCGTTTAAGACCAAGTATAGCTTGTATGAATGGTTAGTGATGCCATTTGGTTTAACGAATGCACCGAGCACTTTTATGCGACTAAACTTTTATGCGACTAATGAACCAGTTGGTAAGTTTGTAGTGGTTTACTTTGACGATATCCTGATATATAGCAAACATTTAGATGAGCATGTTGAGCACTTGAGGCTCGTACTAACAACACTTAGGGCGGAACATCTGTATGCTAATTTCAAGAAGTGTGTGTTTTGTACGGAAAAACTTGTTTTCCTTGGATATGTTGTGAGCTCTCAAGGTATACAAGTGGATGAAGAGAAGGTGAGTGCTATTCGTGATTGGCCAACGCCTACTACTATCGGTCAAGTTCGGAGCTTCCATGGCCTTGCCAGCTTCTACAGGAGGTTTGTAAGAGATTTTAGCACACTAGCAACACATATGACAGCGGTGATCAAGAAGAACGCTCCTTTCCATTGGGGTGCAGAGCAAGAGAAGTCCTTTCAACTCATTAAGCAAAAGCTGATTAATGCTCCTTTACTTGTATTGCCTGATTTTTCTAACACTTTTGAAATTGAATGTGATGCTTCAGGATTAGGTATTGGGGGAGTGTTAATGCAAGGAGGGAGGCCTGTTGCTTACTTTAGCGAGAAACTTACTGGCGGCACGTTGAACTACCCAACATATGACAAGGAGTTGTACGCCTTGGTGAGGTCTCTTGAGGCATGGCAACACTACCTTAGGCCGAAGGAGTTTGTGATTCACACTGATCATGAATCTCTCAAGCACCTTAGAGGGCAACAAAAGCTTAATCAGAGGCATGCCAAGTGGGTGGCATTCATCGAGACATTTCCCTATGTGATCAAGTACAAACAAGGTAAGGAAAACATAGTGGCCGATGCACTATCACGAAGGTACGTTTTATTCTCCACCCTAGGTTCAAAGTTCTTGGGATTTGAACATGTAAAAGAGTTATATGCCCTAGATGATGATTTTAAGGATGTGTTTGAGTGTTGCATGCATGGAACACATGAAAAATTTTATTTGCATGAGGGGTTCTTATTTAGGGAACATAGATTGTGCATCCCTAAGTCGTCCATTCGAGAATTGCTTGTTAAAGAAGCGCATGGGGGTGGCCTAATGGGACATTTTGGTGTGGCTAAGACCTTGAACGCATTGCATGAACATCTTTTGGCCTCATATGAAACGTGATGTCTAGCGTCATTGTGAAAGGTGTATAACATGTAGACAAGCAAAGTCTAGGGTACAACCTCATGGGCTGTATACGCCACTTCCTATTCCTATTGAACCTTGGGTTGACTTGTCTATGGATTTTGTTTTGGGGTTACCTAGGTCTATCGGCCGCCCACCTCTCTTCTCCTCTCGGCCACCACGCGCCGCCGTCGGCTCCTCCACGCGCCGCCCTTCGCCGGACTTGTTCCGGACATTGTGAAGAGGTGTTTCCGTCCGTGCAATATCCATCAGCTTTCTAGTGCAGACTGATTGGAGGAAGATTGAATCCGGTCGTGGACCTGATTGACGATCTACCGCCGCCTACAGTTTGAAGTGCCGGTTTCCTCGTGAAACTGGTCGGAGCCAGGCGCCTAGACGCCAGCAAGGTAATCATCTACGAACACCCTATGTATGTTTGTAGATTTCCCTGAATGTATTGAACACTTTCCGGGCAAATTTTCGTTTTCCGCTGCGCCCCGGGAAGTGGGATCCGGATCCGCCACCGCTATTCCAACAAATAGCATAACAACAACCAACAACATGTATCGGACTCCAACCACTGGATACAACAACTAAGCACAGGGCATCCCCCTGGCTAACTGTACTGATACATATAAATGCTATATGCAACTGGGATACTCTAACCACCTCCTGGGGCACCTCCAGCTGGGTTAAAGCCACGACCAGCTGTAAAACCTGGGTTCCCTGAAAAACAACACAACAAGGAAAACAACCAAGCCTCAGAGGGACATGGGGTCAAACCCCAATACGGAGAGCAACTGAAATAGCTAAAGGAAATGCATAAGATAAAATGCAGATGCTATGCATGAGACACCGGATAACAACTGAAGGCTATAACCAACAAGGGAGCCAAGGAACTCAAACATAGCTCCAAAAGATCTGCAACGAATCAGTGGCCACGGGGTGTGTTCAAAGTGTGGTAATGAGCCACTCGCGTTGAGACTACACCCGAATACCATATGCATCAAACAACTCAACCTGCTGTTTCCTCACCCATGAACTGTGGTAGTTAACCACTCGGTGCATGGTGGCTAAAAGATCCCAGCAGGGAGATGATAGTACGGTATTGCCGCTTGCCCTCGCATCCTGGTAAGAAAGCAACAGCACAATACACAAGGCACAAACGGCCGAGATACAATACAAGGGATATGAAATGCAAGTGAATAAATGCGTGTATGCAAACAACCGAAAGCAGCTAGCATAACACAATGCAACAGCTACCAACACAGCATTCATATCCACCGAAATAATCCCAGCAATCTCACATTAAATCTCACGCCAATTCCAAGCTACATCAAGCTCAAACCCGTACCTCAATACTGCGCAACAATTACCACAAAAGGATCCCGAGAAATCTGGTTAAAAAACCTGCTAAACAACGAAGCATAATTCTCAGGGATGCTAACAGAAGCTCACGGCTGGGAGCCACGCTCAACCAACGCAAATACTACCAAAACAACTTACTGGAAGCTTAAACCAAGGCTAGGAACAAGATCTCATCACAAGGGAACGAAGTTCTACCTGAACTACAAAATGCACGAACTAAACAGCAACTTCGTGCTTTTGCTTCAGCCAACAACAGCCTCCAAAAGTGGTATGGAATGGAAGAGCTTCTCGAGAGGAGTCCAACGCTACCTCGAACGTACCAAACGGCGGTCGGAAACGACGGGAATTTCGCCGGAGAAACTCATGGTGAACAGTACTAGGGTTCGAGAAACAGAAATCGACAATCGAGAGAATATTTCACTAAGTATGAGAATCTAATAAATCAATCGAAGACCAAGTCTTCCAATATATATACACTTCTCAACCGCTGATAACAGATCCCACCGACAAACCAGTCGAACTCGCTGAAAATACAACCAGCAGATGCAAAACAAACCAGCTGCTGAATCTCTCCAACAACGCTACTGGTACCAGACGCGACATCAAAACGCAGCGTTTCAACTAAGTAAAACGATGTAGCTTCGCACACGTCAACAAATCTGCTGAACTACACAAATGCAACGACTGGTCCCCTAGAACTAACCAAAACGACGTCGCCTTCACTAATCCAAACGACAACGTTTTGCACCCGCTACAGAAACTTGCTGCTAACAGATAACACCCAGCAGATACCTCACAAAACGTCGCCGTTTTGAAATTCATTAGCGCTCTCTGCTGAAATCCACGTAAGCGTTGCTGCTGGCAGATCCTACCCAATGCACGCCTAAGATACTATCTGCTGGCAGACTTTGCCAACGACTGGTTACTCAACGCAAAACGACGGCACTTCGATCTCCCGCGATACAATTACACTCTGCGACTGGTTTTCACTACCAACCAGCTGCTAACTCACAAATACCAAAATTACGAAAACTTTCAAAATTCTTAAAACCGATTAATCTAAAATTAATCTTCCATTAAATCCAGGTCTCACACTGTTCTTGATGGTTATCTGATTTTCTTATGTTTGAGTATTATGCATTGTTGTGAGCTGATTCTGCATTGCTTTCATGCATAACATATTGAGCCTGTTCCTTTGAGAACCGATGAATCACTGAGTCATGCTTTACCGGCTAAGTCGTCGTGCCTGAGAATCCAATGCTTTAACCGAGTTGTGATTGCCAGCTGGGTCGTTGTGGTTTGGATTCCAATGATTATCGAGATTTTGATTGGCAGCTGGGTCGCTGTGCCTTGATTACCGATGATTCTTGGCACCTTTCATGCATTGCATGACTTGAGATATTGCATGTCTATCTAATTTTTGTTATTTGATTGCTCTTAGTACTGAGGTTTGACCTCATTTTGTTTCCCTTTTTGGGGCTACTTTGGTCTTTTGTTGGCCATTGCAGGTTCTTCAGGTAACCCAGCTGGACAGAGTGGTGCGTCAGCTGGTAGAGGTTCGTTTTGAGTCCCAGTTATGTATATGTATTGAGATAGCTTACCAAGGGATGCCATGCGTGAATACTATATTTGAGATTTTTATTCGTTGAGTTATTGTATACATTTCTGGTACTGTTTTCGTTGTATGGAATTTTGAGTTAAATCTATAGTTTGAGTATGAATGTATTTTGAATTGTATTTTCAGTTCAGGCCATGAAAGAAAATTCTTAACCCACATTTTAAGCTTCCGCATTTAGTGTTAATTGAGTAAATAATCTCTGATTTATAGCACCGGGCCTGACAAAGCAAATCTCTTTGGACCTGATATTCGGTGGCATAGAAATCATCCACCTGAGCAGGTCATAGGTAACATTACTTCACCAGTTCGTACATGAGGCCAGCTTATGCATGAGTATTTCAATTCAGCATTCATTCCTCATATATAACCTAAGATCATTCATTCCTCATATGGAACCTAAGCTGATTGAAGAAGCTTAGTGTAATGCCCGAAATAATTAAGAAGAGAATTAGTAATTCCGAGATTTCCAGATTTTCAAATGATAGATTTTGATGAAGCTTGATTATGAGCTCGGATTTCTTTTGGAAGTGTTGGGTGATTAAGGAACTTGGTATCGTTGAATTTCGCTAAGCGTGGGAACCAGCAGCGAGAGTTCTTTGTGAACCTGCTGGTTTAT
>KV014933.1:56962-82192 GCA_001598015.1 Dorcoceras hygrometricum | reverse complement strand
CTTGTACTCATGGACCATATCGTTCAGTGCCTGAACTAGATCCTCACGTGTAAATTCAACATTGGAGAAATCAAATACCTCGTTGTCATCCATATGATTAGCCATGAGACAATGAGCTTCCTCCTGTTCACTGTCACTAGAAGAGGAACTGCTGCTGGATGAATCTGAATCGCTGTCAGCCCAGATCTTGGTGCTTTCCTCAGCCACCAACACCTTGCGATCGTTCTTGCGACTGGGTCTTTTGTCTTCTCTTGGTTTTATCCTTCTATCTTTCGACTTTCCTTTGAATTTGTCCTTGTATTTGTCCTTGGATCTGTCAACATCCTTCTCATCAGTGTCATCATCACGCTTGTATCGCTCATCCTTCTTGTTGTCTCGTTTGTATCTATCATCTCTCTTGGGTCTGTTGCAATCAGCAGCAAAATGACCTGGACGATCACAGTTATAACAGATTAAGTCCGATGCAAGTTTATCAGATTTATTAAAATTATTGTATGAAGAGGAAGGATGGGAGGATCTTCTCATGAATTTCCCAAATTTCTTGACTAAGAGTGACATTGCATCATCGCTGAGCTGGTTAGCAGACTTGCTGATGCTAGGAGAGCATGGTTCAGCAGTTGTAGCAGCAAGAGCTTTTGTTGGCTGGGAGGTGGAGGGTCCAGCTTCCGATCTTGTCTCCAACTCAAACTCATATGCTTTCAAGTTGGCGAACAGATCGTGCAGCTCTAGCTTGTTCAAGTCTTTTGACTCTCTCATGGCCATTGTTTTCATGTCCCATTCTTTGGGTAGCGCTCACATGACCTTCAACGCCAACTCCCTGTTGATATATTATTTTCCAAGACTGTTCAGTTCGATCACCACAGCGCTGAATCTTTCGTCGAATTCGGCCATGGTCTCTCCATCCTTCATTTTGATCGCCTCATACTTCTGCTGGGCCACAATAAGTTTGTTTTCTTTGGTTTCATCATTGCCCTCGCAGATCTGGGTCAGCTTTTCCCATATTTCTTTAGCAGTGGCACAGTTCTTGATCTTGCTGAACATATTCTTGTCCTTGTCCAGCGTCTTGAATAGTATATCTTTTGCCACGTTGTCCAGATTCACCTTTTTCTTGTCTTCATTGGTATATTCATGTCTGTCCTTTGGAAGAAACTGAGGCTCGCCACTTGTTACAGCAACCGCCAGATTTTGTTTCATTATCTTTAGTGGTCCTTCTGTGATGACATACCACATGTCATCATCCATGGCCAATAAATGTGCTTGCATCCTGATTTTCCAGTCATCATACTCTTCCCTCGAAAACAAAGGAATCTTGTTGTGAGAGATCGACATGTTTAGATATAATAAAGCGTGAAACACAGCTGTTCAATAACTGAGATTTGCCTGCTCTGATACCACTTGATGGTCCCAGAAATAGGATCACTAAGTAAACAGGAGTTCAGAAGGGGGGGTTGAATGAACTCCTTTGGATTTTTTAAATCTTCTAAAATGTTTTGGTATATCAGTTTTATGCAAGCTTCTCGGCCAACAATATTTGTGCGGAAAAAGGCCGATTAACTTGTGAACAGTGAATAACAATAATAAATAAATATTGTATGTAAAAAGAGTCAGGAATTTGTTTCTGGAAGTTCGGACTTCAATGTCCTACGTCTCCCCTTCTTCCTCCTCGGAAGGTATCACTAGAAGATTTGATGAAAGTAGACCTTCTACAAACACCCGGATCCACAGTCAGCAGCTATGAGAACTTCTAATACTTCACAACACTCCACGCAGACGCAGCAGCTGGTTTACAACACTTGTAAATTTTCAAACGGCTTTTTGAGAAGCCCGTTTGTTACAGACTCAAAAGGTTTAACAATGAATACAATTCTATGAGTACTGTAAAATTCTCTGGTTTCTAAAACAAAGAAACTCGATGATTCAACAGAATGAACCAGAGAATGGACTCGAAGGATTTATCTATGAAAATCAACACTTGAATGTTCTTCGAGTCTTGTGAGCTTTTTGAGTGATTTCAACAAGTAGATAGCTCTGGGAGTATTTTGACAGCGTTTCAGTAATAGCAATGACGAGAGAGATATTCTTCAATTCAAAATATCTGATATTTATACTCTTCGTTCAACGGTCAATGAATCCAGATAAGGCAACAAATCCTTTTTGAATTTCTGACAGTAGTACGCCGTCAATCCTGCTCCATTTCATGGTAAATTGCGTTTTGTCAGGGATGCGAATATTATTTCCATATATGTGCAATCCCGTTGTAACGACCTCTGCCAATGTATACTATTTATCCAAAAATAGTACCAATCTTGTCCCCTTAATTCCAGGCAATTTGTACGATTCTGTTATGGCCATCGATCTTTTCCAATTGAGTATTCGATCGAATCTGAATCAACTTTATGCTTGCGCCTGAAACAATTTCTGTCGACAGATCTCTCTTTGTTGAAGACGAATGAATAGTTCCTTACTATTAAGATATCTGTCGCGGTAAACAAGATTAAATCACTTGCAAATTTCAGTACTGCTGACGTCATCATATCTTCCATTTGCAAATTTCAGCACTACTGACGTCATCATATCTTCCACTTGCAAATTTCAGCACTGCTGACATCATCATATCTGTTGGGAACATTGTAGCTAAATATGATGGTGACGTCATGATGTCTGATATTCTACTGTGGCTGACGTCATCAAATCTGTTGAAGCAAACGATAATTAGTACTGTTACAAGGTCTGTCGAGTGCACTTAACAATAAATACGGCCCCTTTCTGTTGGTAGAACCATTCACTGTTCCTGTTGCTGTTGGCAGATACCATTTCGATACAATAGTCAAGAGCTGTTGGCAGATGTCACCATTCTCAATACTTCATCAACAGTAGATTTCTGACACGATAACCCAAATAACCAAATCAATAACTCCAATGTTCCAAGATCTGATTCTGAACAACCCAAAACCATAACTGTAGCTTAAACCAATCACTGTTGTCAGCAATGTTGATCATCGTGAAAAGATTATTCGAATTTTATCATTTAAGTCCAAATCTTTTCTTATTTTTGTTATCACCAAAACTATAAATTTTATCCTAACATCTTGTATTTTCCCATCAGGGTGCCCAGTGTGTGAGATTTATCTTCGAGAGATTGAGTATACACTGTAAATCTCTACATTTATCAAGGGGTGGGAACGGGCCACAAACAGGCCCATTTTAAATGATAATCAAAATATTTACAAACCGAATAACAAAAACCTATCGCATACACATAACAAATTGGGCACGGCTCTCGATCATCCTAATCATGCAGATAATCTAATTAACAAGCATAAATTAAATAATCCAATTATTTATCGCAAAATCATATTTTAATCATAAAATAGTATTTTATAATAAAATCGTATTTCGTCGATAAAATCAAATTTTAATCAAGAAAATCATATTTCATTATAAAATCATATTTTATAATTAAAATCACATTTTGCTATTTTAATTGCATCATATTGGGCCAAAACAATTTTGGGCCCAAAAATCTCAAAATTTCAAAATCGACCAAATGGGCCCGATATCGTAGATCGGCCCGAAAACTTCACGGGCTGCCCGGGACAGGCCCGAAAAAAAACCTAGAAGAAATCAGCCGTCACGACATCGCCGGAGCATCGCCGGGCGGTGGCCGCCAATGGCGGCCACCACCACGAAAATTGTGCGCGGCGCAAGGCCACGCACGGCCGCGACAAGCGCGGCGCAATCGCACGATGCGCCAACAATTGGCGCATCTAGTTGCGCGTCCAGCCATCATCGTCGACCACATTGTAGTGCAACCAGTGCGCGACGTCCAGCCATCGCATGCGCATCCATATGCGCGGCCGCGGTGAACATCGCGTGCCAACGAGCGGCGCAAAACGGTGCATCATCGCGCAACGATTGCGCGGGGCAGGCGATGCATCGCCGTGCCAATTCAGCCGCACAGCCGCGTGCAGCGGCCGACCATACACGCAACAGGTGCACGAGGCCGCGATGCGCGACAGGCGCACATGTAACCGCGCGCGCATATGCGCCATGGGAGGGGCGCCACCATGCGCGGCGGCGCCGCGGCCGAGGGGGCAAAACCTTTTGTTTTTCTGATTTCAAAAATGAGATCTACATGTAATATGGCAGTATTGTATTGATCAGATCCGAACCTTGGATCTGATACCACTGTTGGGGAACCGTGGCGGATCCGGATCACGCCTCCCGGCGAGGCAGCGGAAGAACGAAAATTGGGCCGGGAGACGATCAATACAATTCAAAACATGCAAAGCTATGAACCATTCATAGGGTGTTTTAGTTGATTACCTTGCTGGCAACTCGTACCTGGCTCCGACCAGTTTGGCGAGGAAACTGGCACTTCACGGTAGGCGGCGGTAGACTACTTCAATCAGGTCCACGACTGGAAGCGAGACTCCTTCGTCAGCCTGCACTAGAAGGCCTGACGAGATCAGCACGGACGGATTCTCCTCGTCAAGTTGGTCGGAACAATTTCCGGCGAAGCAAGGAGGCGGCGGCGGCGCGTGAGACACGACGGCGGCGGCGGCTTTTGGGAGAGGAGGGAGGCGGCGGCTAGCACACTAGGTTTAGGGTTTTAGTTTGTATGAAAAGTCTTGTATGATTAAGTCTAAGTCTACATTAAGTAGACTTAATGATGGACTTGGACCGGCCCAACGGGCCCGGGTCCATTTTTCAGAACCCTAGTGCAAAATGACCGTTTTGCCCCTCAACAGCGGGAAATCATGATTTGACCCCTGTTGACTTTTAGTAAGTCGCACTCCCCAAAATCCTCTTCAAGTGCTCAACACATTGAGCTCAGTATCCGTGCGGGAATCTCAAATCCAGTACTTGTGTGACCCTCAATGGTTCAGGGATACAGCTAGCCGTGGGCCCACAACCATTGTGGCTCCGGAATCACAATTCCGGACTTGTCCATCGGATCATGGTAAGAGCGTCTAGCAACATCGCCCCATGATCCCCTAGGTATCACTGATAGTGCCTGCAAGAACCAGTTGGTCGTGGTTAGCATACAGTACGGTCCTTTCAATCCATATATCCCGATCAGATCAACGACCATTGGTAAATCGGGAGTCGCTATAGATCCGATAGCTATGCGTACATCTTGGAGATCGAATACTGACATCGCGAGTGTAACTAGGTAAACACATTTACCTAAAACACTTCTAGTACTCTGGCCAGAGATTTATACATTTTTATCCCCTCAGATAGCATAGGATATCCACGCATGTCTGCGAGCGGTGAATCCTCGACAACGATGCATCGACTCCTACATTCATCGGGGTCTCACCCAATCCTGCCGCCTAATGACCCCAAGTGAGTCGGCAAACGAGTCAAAGTGAGACGCCTATCATGTAGATTATCAATGACGTTTCGAGTCGTGAGGACTAATCAGTACAACCAAGACCTCGGACTTATCCACTCGATAAATGGTAACCACTTGGAAAGTCCGAACGAGGGTAGTTCGATAGATCACCAGGTCACTATCTATCTGCATGCTCAGAACATCACAATGTTCCCTACCAATGAAACATGGTACTTCGCATCGCAGATACTAGTCTCAAGCTCGGGCGGCCTTATCCTCATTTTGACGGCCCAATCGACTAGGAACTTGTGCAGAATACACAGTGACTATTAGATGTGTTTCATGATAGCCGTCATACCCGCTATCACATCTAACATACACTATAGTGCATTCTAGGTCTTTACTCAACGCAATTGTTAATCATTATACAACACAATGAAAGTAAAGAATGCCACATGAATAAATGCGAATATCATATATAAAGATTGTCATATACAAGAGTCTATAAACCCACATGCCACAAGTTGGCTAGTTGGGCATCTACTCTAACACTCTGTGGGTGCAGCACAATGGGTTGAGAAACCCATATTGGAGTGCGTGAATGAAGGTAAAAATAAGGCAAACCTAGACAACGTGGCAAAGGATATTATATACAAGATTCTGGAAAATATATGTTCAGTAAGATTCCGACCTGTGCCACTGCCAGAGAAATCTGGGAGAGGTTGATCCAAGTATGTGAGGGCATTGAAAAAACCGAAGAGAACAAGAGTTCATGGCCTGATACAAATTCGGAAGAGTCCAGCTCAGGGACATCCTCATCGAGCGATAGTGAATAAGTTCATTATCTCATGACAGATGACAGTGAAAAGGTATTTGATTTATCTAATATTGAATTACACGATAGGACCTCATTTATGCACTAAATGAAATGGTCCATGAGTATAAGAAGCTCTCACACTCATTTGAGGAAGTTAAAGCTGAAAGAAAAAGTCAAAAAGATAGTGCAGGTAATCCGGGATGCTCACAGCTTCCAAGCTGTCACTGAGAACAATAGCTATCACTGAGAACCTTCCAAGCTATCACTGAGAACCTTCCAAGCTGGTAAGTCGGCTGGAGGTTTGCGTGGAGCAGTAAAATTTTTGAAACAAACTTTTAATCTAAATTAGCAAAGAATTTCATTTAGCCCCCCCCCCCGAACTCCCGAGCTTGCTTTCGATCCTAACAAGTGGTATCAGAGCTCCGTTTCTCATTGTTTGAACATTTTATTAATTTGTATTAAAAATTTTGATTTCTCACAATAAGATTTCTATGTTTTCCAAGGAGGAATATAGGAATATGGCGTCTGGAAGATCCGGATGCAGGCACACCTAGCAGCACAAGACTACAATATGTGGTCTTGATAACCAACGGACCGATGCAAATAATGAAAATGAACACCGCTATGGCTATAACTGCCGGTGCACCTCAATGGATTGATAAACCCAGATTGGAGTGGACCTCGGACGAGAATAAAGAAAATCTAGATAACGTTGCAAATGAAATATTATACAAGACGCTAGACAATATATGTTTAGCAAAATCCAGACATGCACAAATGCTAAAGAGATCTGGGAGAAGTTGACCCAGATATGCGAGGGCAACAAAGAAACAAAGGAAAACAAGTTGACAGTGGCCTTGCAAAAGTTTGAGTTGATCAAGATGAAGCCCGAGGAGACCATGGCCGAATTTGATGAATGGTTTAGCTCATTGGTGATTGAGCTATCCATACTGGGAAAATCCTATAGCAACAGGTAGCTGGCCCTGGAAGTGATGTGAGCACTTCCCAAGGAGTGGGACGTGAAGACGATGGCCATGCGAGAGTCTAAAGACTTAAACAAGATGGATTTGCATGACTTGTTTGCCAATCTGAAGGTTTATGAGTTCGAACTGGAAACGAGAGCGGAGTCTGAGCCATCCACTTCTCAACCAACCAGGGCTCTCGCTGCTACAATTCTAGAACAAAGTCCATGTTCCACCAGCAGCAGATCGGCAGAGGAGATGAGCAAGAATGCAATGTCTTGTTCATTAAGAAATTCGGAAAATTTATGCGGAAGCATAATACTAAACCCTCTTCATTTGATTCTCCTAAACAGAATGTTAATTCTCCTTCTGATGACAAATGTTACAACTGTGGCAGGCCTGGTCACTTCAGGGCTGATTGCAGGAAGCCAAGGAGGGATGCAAAGAAGCGACCAGATCGCAGCACTAGAAAAGACAAGAAGGAGAAGAAGCTCTACAAAAGGGGAGAAACGAAAAAGCAATGTTTGATGAGGGAAACAATGTTAGAGTAGGTGCCCAACTAGCCAACTTGTGGCGTGTGGGTTCTTGTTGACTCTTTGTAAAACGATCTTTATTTATGGAATTCGTATTCTTTTATGGCATTCTTTATCTTCATTATTTTATAATGTTAACAATTGTGTTGGATAAAGACCTATAATGCACCATAGTGTATGTTATATGTGATAGTGGATATGATGGCTATCATGAAATACATCTAATAGGCACTGTGTGTTCTAAAATCATTCCTAGTCGATTGGGCCGTCAAAATGAGGATAAGGCCGCCCGAGTTTGAGACTAGCGTCTGCGATGTGAAGTACCACGTTTCATTGGTAGGGAACATTGTGATGTTCTGAGCATGCATATGGATAGTGACCTGGTGATCTATCGAACTACCCTCGTTCGGACTTTCCAAGTGGTTATCATTTGTCGAGTGGATTAAGTCCGAGGTCTTGGTTGTACAGATTAGCCCTCACTACTCGAAACGTCATTGAGACTCTATATGATAGGTGCCTCACTTTGACCCGTTTACCGACTCAGTTGGGGTCATTAGGTGGCGGGATTGGGTGAGGTCCCGATGCATGTAGGAGTAGATGCTTCGTTGTCGAGGATTCACCGCTCGCCCTTGTGCGTGGATATCCTATGCTATCTGAGGAGATAATAGTGTGATAAATCTCTGGCCAGAGTACTAGATGTGTTTTAGGTAAATGGGTTTACCTAGTAACACACGTGATGTCACTATTTGATCTCCGAGATGTATGCATGGTTATTGGATCTCTATCGACTCTCGATTTACCAATGGTCGTTGATCTGATCGGGATATATGTGTTGAAAGGACCGTACTGTACGCTAACCATGACCAACTGGTTCTTGCAGGCACTATCAGTGATACCTAGGGGATCATGGGGCGATGTTGCTAGGTGCTTTACCATGATCCGATGGGGTAGTCCGAAAATGTGGTTTCGGAGTCGCAATTGTTGTGGGCCCAAGGCTAGCTGTATCCCTGAACCATTGAGGGTCACACAAGTATTGGTTTCACGATTCTGGCACGGAAACTGATCTCAATTTGTTGAGCATAGCATAGGAGGAGGAAGGATGGAAGTGCGATTTCCTAAAAGTCAACATGGGTCAAAATGCAATTTCCCTAAAGTTTGGGCTAGTTTGACTATCCTTGAAACTTGGAGGGGCTAAACTGAAATTTTGGACTAGGTGGTCTGAAAAATTGTTTTCTAATCATAATACTCAGTTTTGTAAACTGTGTAGATCGGTCCGATCTGATCGTCGATCGGGATTATGATGGAGCCACGGTGATACAGTTGAACCGAATGTTCATACGGGACTGGGCCTGACCCAGGCCCATTGGGACGGTTCAAGCCCATCACAAGTCTACATATATATGTGTGTGCCTAGGGTTGCATGACACACTTTGCATCACACAAAAACCCTAGACACTAGCCGCCCACCTCCTCTCCCTCTCCTCTTCGGCCGCCGCCCTTTGTGCTGCCCGCCGCCCGCCGCTCGCCACCGTGCGCCGCCCATTGCCGTGGTTGGACTTGTTCCGACCACCTCGACGAGGAGATTCCGTCCGTGATAAATTCGTCACGTTTTCTAGTGCAGACTGACGAAGAAGTCGTGATTCCAGTAGTGGACCGGATTCGGATAACGACAACCGCCAACCGTTGAAGTGCCAATTTCCTCGTGAAATTGGTCGGAGCCAGGAGCCTAGAAGCCAGCAAGGTACCGTTTTAAAACACCTTATGGATGTTTTATTGCTTTTATCATTATGTATTGACCGTTCTCGGTGCAAAAATTTTAAATCTTCCGCTGTGTCCCGGGAGCGGGATCCGGATCCGCCGCTGCGCCAACAAACAAAAATGCATGGGCTGACTCAGATTCAGAAGAAACTAGCTCTGGAACATCCTCATCCAGCGAAAGCAAAGATGATGCTGATGACACTGATGAGGTATTCTATTTCTCTAGTCCGGAATTTACACGTGAGGACCTCAGCACAGCACTTAACGACATGGTCCTAGAATATAAAAAGCTTTCTCAATCATTTGAGGAAGTTAAATCCGAAAGAAAGAGATGTGCAACGAACACTGAGCTGGTAAGCTCAAGCAATATGCAAACTACTCTAAGTAATCTTGAATTAATGAAAAATTGAGAAGCAGGTTGAAGGAGATGCTAAATTAAAATCAGCGGTTGGCTGGTATAATAAGCTCCGGGACCAGGTCTTTTGCTTCCCTACCAAAACTGCATGGAGCTACGAAATCATCTGGTGATAAAACGGGATTGGGCTATAATAGCAATGAAGGCAGTACCGCAGAAACCAGTTGTACCAAAGGCTGGAAAGGACAAAATTTAAAACAATGAACTTTGTAAAATCTAGCGCGGGACAGCCCGAAGAGGCACAATCTGGTGATGATAGGATAGTAGCCAAGCCTAGATCTGGCAAGGTAGATTTTGTGGGCTGGGAAATACTGCTCCTGAGAAGTCTCAGGAAAGCTGGCTTAACAAAAGAGTTGAACAGATGCGGGGTAAACCCAAATCTGGTGGTAGAAAGCAAGGCCATTTTTCTCGACCTTCTACGAAGGACAGGCAGTACAGGCCTCAATATCATAAGCCCAGATCGAGTGGCTCGTGTGTTGCTCATCCAAGCCCATCCAGATCAAAGAACACACACGGACCACAGAAGTGCTTTGATGCACACACTGGTATATGGGTTAAGATCATCCAAGTGTGGGTCCCGAAAGGTCTAATCAAACAGCCCAAATAAATCAAAGGGTACCAAATTTTCTTGACTTGTGATTCCAGATACAACAGGCTTCAAGATTAGAGCAATCAACATGGTATCTGGACAGCGGATGTGCGAGGCACATGACTGGAGATGCCAAGCTGCTCACAGATATCAAATCTTTAAGATCACCTTGCGTGATAATTCAAACTGTAACATCGTGGGTAAGGGTAAGCTTACCCATGGTAACTTTACTGTCAACCATGTTATTCTTGTAGAGAAATTATGCTACAACTTGATAAGTATCAGTCTGTTGTGCGACAGTAATTACTTGTTAAATTTCAGAAGCACACTTGCACTGTTTTGAATCTGGAAAGTCTGACTGTACTGGTAGTTATCGATCTAGAAATACCTACAAAGTTGATTTGTCAGATCAACCACATGCAGAACAAACTTGTCTAGTAGCTGACTCTTCAAAGAGCTGGCTATGGCACCAGCGGATGAATCATCTGAATTTCAAAACTATTGTCAATTTGAGTAAAAGTGAGTTGGTAGATGTATTGCCCACATTAAAATTTTCAAAGGACAAGATTGCTCTGCCTGTCAGCTGTGTAAACATATAAATCAACTTTCAAAACTAGAGGCAGTAATAAAACCTCACGTAAGCTGGATCTTTTACATATGGATCTTTTCGATCCAATACCCTTAATCAGCTTAGGGGGATGAAATACACCCTTGTCGTTGTTGATTATTTTTCTAAATTTACTTGGGTGTTATATTTAAAATCAAAGGATCAAACTGCTGACCAGCTGATCAAACTTTTGAAACGTTTCAAAATGATCATCTTGTAATGTCAACCGGATTAGGAGTAATAGAGGAACCGAGTTTTGAACTTTAAAATTTCCTCTTATCTGGATGACATTGGAATCAAACATGAGTTGAGTGCAGCCAGAACACCTCAGCAAAACGGGTGAGCTGAGCATCGAAATCGAACTTTAAAAGAGGCTGCTACAACTATGATTGATGATTCCGGTATTTCAAATGGTCCGAGGCAATCAACACAGTTTGCTACTCTCAAAAATATCGATTATAAACAAGCAACATGGTGTTACTCCATATGAGATCTGGAATGGCAAGAAACCTGATATCAGGGTGTTTGGATGCAGATGCTTTATCCATATAAATGGTAAAACGTATCTAAGAGCCTTTGATGTAAAATATGATGCAGGTAATTGCTGGGATATTCAGCTGTGAGCCGTGCTTATGAGTCTTTAACAACAGGACACTTACTGTTGAAGAATCCGCTCATGTGGTGTTCGATGAAACCAGCTTCAAATCAACATCAGCCTCAAATTTAAATGATCTGTGCACTCGTTTGGAGTCTACCAATCTTGATGAATCAAGTGACGACGAGGCACAAACCCGATGTCAAGCTGATGACCAACACGCTCTAGATATTCCAATTACAAACGCAGACAGTCAAGTAGATGAGCGAGATTGTCCGTATCATGATCAAGCTGATGTAGAACTAGCACAAGATGATGAGTCAAACATAACAAGCGGTAATCCAACAAGTGGTGATCTAGAAAATCAAGCTGGAATGCAGGGGGGACATCACGAACCGTCCACCTCATATAGACCAGGTCTTCGGTGTAATAAAGATCATCCACCCAAGCTGGTCATCGGTAACCATACTGCACCAGTTAGGACACGAGGCCAGATGATAAACGAATTGTCAGCCCCGGTGCTCTAAATCAGCGATTAATTATTCAATTAATCTTAATTACATGGGCTAAAATTTTACGTTTTGGGCCTGAACTAAAATCATCTCTTAAAATACAACAAAATCAAAATACGGATATTAACTCAAAAATCCAAACAACAACAATATCATAACATACACAAGTATGCGTCAAATACGGATCCCCAAATACAATATCCATACAGGGCATCCCTTAGTTTTATTTATTCAATACATAATATAAATAACTGGGACTCAAAACGGGGATCTACCAGCTGATGCTCCACTCAGTCGAGCTGGATTACCTGAAGACCCTGCAAAGGTCAACACAGACCAAAGCAGCCCAAGATGGGAAAATAAAACAAGATCAAACCTCAGTACGAAGAGCATCTATAAAGCAGAAATCATATCAGACATGCAATATTTCAAACGTGTAATGCATGAGGACTACCAAGAATCATCGGTAAGCATGGAACAACGACTCAGCTGTGCAATAAAATCTCAATCGTCAATCAGAATCCAAATGACAGCGACTCAGCTGGCTACCGCGACTCAGCGATGATATTCGATTCTCAGCACGGCGATGCAGCCGGCAGATCACGACTCAGCGATTATCGGTCTCAAAGAAACATGCTCAATATGCTATGCATGAATGCCAAGTGAAATCATACTCACAAACAATGCATATAATCACCGCATAGAAAATTAAGCACACGAATCATCATCGTAAACCAACAAATCTAACAGATTCATCTAGCACATAAATCATAGCAGCTCACACACGAATAGAAATATTCTCAAGCTGATATTAAAGCTGCTAGTATAAGCTCACTCGTACCTCAATCTCACACAGCTACTATCTCAACAGATCGCACAAGGGAAATAACACAGCACCAACAGCCCGTGCAAGTGTACTGCCCTACCAGATCACGGCGAACTCAACAGAAGCTGCTCAAACCATCACGTAGCCACAACCTGCTCAACCATACCTAAACAGCTCATGGACAATTTCAACAGAACAGAGCTGGGAGCTACCAACTCACCCAGCTCAAACCGAAACCTCAAACACGAAAACCAGCTCTAAAAAAAACGTAAAACACTAACCAACGCTTACCCAAGAGCTCAAACAAAACGGGAGGACCATCGGCTGGAAATCGCAAAAATATTCAAACGCTTCAACCACATCGCACTCACTCGACAAATCGAACCAAGGCTCCAAAGTGGTACCAAACGAAAGGTCTTGGAGAGAGGAACCCGGCGCCACCGGCCTTGCTCCAAACGGCAGCGTAAATCGACGACAATCGAAAGAAATAGGGTACGATGAACAGTAAGGGTTTGTGAATCAGCACGTATCGAAAGCTCTGTGGAAAGATGATAAAGAAAATCAGGTCTCAAATTGACTAAGTGTTGTTCGACACTTATATTTATTACCCAGTCAACGCTACAGTAAAAGTCAAATCATCTCAGATCTTAGCACTACACTAGATCTGACTCCTCTATGCTATATCCGCTTGTGACCACCAAACGACGTCGCACAGGAATCCAACTCAGAAGAAACAGATCACGCGTACCCAGCGTTCAACTCAGAACATACGCACAGATCAGCTCTTGGATCCAACAGATCACGCCACATCGACAGATCACGCTACTCAGTAGATCACACCACGTCGACAGATCACGCTCCGCTTACTACCATCCAGCGTCTATACTGATGTCGCTAAACGACGTCGCACCGCCTCCAGCTCACGACAAATAGATCACGCATTAAACAGCTTACACGTGCTGGGCATTTCTCTCCAAATCTGAGACCTTCACAACTCTTGTCCAAATCTGAAAATCACCATCAGCTCAGACCAATTCTCCTAAACTGAATGCCCGACAGCTCATGTCTCCCTTGGTTAATCCTCATCCAACAGCTTATACGATTAAGTCATGTTGTTTCCTCCAATATGCTCATAATATGGCACTAATTTCGATTAATTACAGTCCTCACATTCTCCCCACCTTAAGAGATATCATCCTCGAAATCAACCATAACTATAGATCAGAACAGAGCAATACCAGATAAACACCAAATATAAAATACGTAGCACTCCAGCATATCTCAATGCTTAACAAAGTCACTCAAGGTACAAAACAACTCAACACAAAAATCAGCACGCTAAAGAATACCTGAATCAATACTGCGTATGCTCAAATAGAGTAGGCCACTCCTGTCTCATCTTTTCTTCAACTTTCCAGTTAGCTTCTTCTCTGCCATGCTTGCTCCATTGGACCATCACCAACGGAATAGTATTGTTTCTCAAGTGTTTTTCCTTCCTATCTGCATTGGATACTCAACATAACACAGGGTTGAATCCAGCTCAACTTCATCAGTCCTCGGCACATGGGACGGATCTGGCTGATATTTCCTCAACATTGATACATGAAACACATCATGCATCGTTGATAACTCAGCAGGCAGTTGCAATCGATACGCCAAAGATCCAATCCTCTCAATAATCTCAAATGGACCAACGAACCTAGGAACTAACTTACCTTAAGTCTGAATCTCATCACACGCTTGAAAGGAGAAACTTTCAAAAAAACTCGATCACCAACCTAAAATTCCAAAGGCCTATGCCTTTTGTTAGCATAGATAGCTTGAAGATCTTGTGCAGCCTTCATTCTGCTTCGAATCAGCTCAACCGGATCCTTCTTATGCTGCACAAACTCAGGGGTGGACAACTGTCTCTCACCAAATTCTTCCCAACAAATCGGTGATCTACACTTACGACCGTACAAATCTTCGAATGGTGTCATCCCTATAGTCACTTGGTAGCTATTATTATACAAAAATTCTACCAGGGATAAAGAATCCTGCCAGCCACCACTGAAATCCATCACAATTGCTCGCAGCATGTCCTCCAAAATCTGAATAGTTCTCTCAGATTGACCATCTGTCTGCGGGTGATAAGCTGTACTCGTAGCCAATCTCGAACCCATCGCGGTTGCAAGCTCTTCCAAAATCAGGAAGTAAATCGTGGATCTCTATCAGCCACTATCGAAACCAGCACTCCATGCAATCTGACCACATGGTCGATGTACAGTCTCGCCATCTTCTTCATGGAACATCTCACATCATAGGGAATGAAATGAGCTGACTTAAAAAGCCTGTCAATCACTACCCAAATCGCATCACATCCCCTATTCGAACGAGGTAAATGAGTCACAAAATCCATGGCAACGTGCTCCCAATTTCATTGAGGAACTTCTAAACTCTGCACCAATCCACCAGGTCTCATCCTCTTGGTCTTGACCTGTTGGCAGTTCAAACATCGTGCTACAAATCCAGAAATATCATTCCTCATAACTTCCCACCAGTAGTGCGACTTCAAGGCATGATACATCTTCTTCTCGCTCGGATGCACACTATAACGAATGCAATGGGCCTTGTTCAAGATGGTTTCTCTCAAATCGACCAGGTTCGGAACTACCAGTCTTCCATGAAATCTCAGGGATCCATCAGAAGCAACAGTAAAATCTCCCGACTGACCATTTTGGGCTTTTATCTTCAACTCATGGATATACGGGTCAGTCCTCTGGGCTGCTCTAATGTCCGCCACAATCTGTGGTTCAACCTGAAAGGAAGAAACTAAGAAATAATGATCATCTTGCTGAAAATTCCATCCGGATGTCCCCAAATGCTCATGGACTTTGAAATACTCAAAGACGTTAGCATCGCATACTGGGCTTTCCTACTCAAGCATCTACCACTAAGTTAATTTGCCCAGGCTGATACTGAATCTCACAGTCAAAATCCTTGAGCAACTCCGTCCAACGACGTTGTCTCATCTTCAGTGACTAACTGAAGATATACTTCAATCTCTTGTGGTCTGTGTACACCACAAACTGCTCGCCATACAATTAATGACGTCAAATCTTCAGGGAAAAAACGATAACAGCCAACTCTAGATCGTGAACGGGATATCTCGTCTCATGGGGTTTCAACTGTCAAGACGCATAGGCTATCACACGCCCGTTCCGCATCAATACACAGCCCAAACCACTCAGAGAAGCATCGGAATAAACCACAAAATTTCCAGATCACGAAGATAAAGCCAACATAGGAGCAGTAGTCAACTTCTCCTTGAGCAATTGGAAACTCGACTCACACTCGTCTGTCCATTGAAATCTTCTATCCTTCTGGGTCAACTGCATCATCGGCTTGGCTATTGAAGAAAAACCCTCAATGAAACGTCTATAATAGCTTGCCAAACCTATGAAACTACGGATCTCAGAAATATTCTGTGAGACCCGAAAGATTATTGGATTAATTGAGTTAATTAATCGGGTTTTGGATAGACCATATTTGGCGTGAACAGATCTGGGATGGAACAGCTTTGAGTTGGTATGCTTGGTGAGCGTATCGGGTTTCTATATTGTGTGCTTAGAACATATCTGGACAACTGTAGAGTTCAACGGGGTAGTAATCAGATTTGGAGAGTTGTGAAGTGCTGGTTGGTAACTTCATCTTTGGTGTTGGTTGATTGTAATCGAAGCTCGCAAAGTATTCGAGATACACAGGTTGGATATCCTGTGCGGGTAGCAAAACGCCATCGCTTGGGAGAATTAAGATTTGAGATGTGTTAGTTGTTAGCACTGTGTGAACCGGCCTGGTTCAAAGCTTGGTGTGAACCGGTTTTGGGGTTTTTAGACCGGGAGACAACGCGACGCCATTTTGGGTATTAGTGAGCGGTGGTTAGTACTTGTGTGAGATTTGGTCATCCAGATCTGAGTTGCGATGCGGCACCATTTAGTGTAGCGGATTTGGTATTAGCGGAATGAAGTGTCCAGTGGAATAGTGGACTTCGGTGCGATGTCGTTTGGTAGCAGCGTGCTGGTTTAGCGTATGGTCTAGATCTGGAGTGTTACTCAGATCTGAGTGGCTATCAGCTTTGAGCCAATGTTGTCGGTGGTTATTGTTCATCATATTTGGGGAACTTAATGGTATTTATAGAAGACTTTGGCCCTTCGAACATGATATTAGTTCCCGACACTTAGAAATATTTTGTGTAACCTTACTTTGTCACGATATCCTAGCTAATGTTCACCGAACCTTATCTTCTCCGATTTCCAATGGTAGAAGACTCAGATTTGAGTAAGAGTGATAGCGCTGGACTCCTCTTGCTAAGGCGCTTCGTTACCTTTTTCGAAGTCTTGGGATAAGCTGGAAGAAGATCGTGAAAGGAGCTTCCTTGTGTAGTATGTTAGCATTCAGCGGATTTGCTTTTCCTTTCAGGTAGCGGTTTCGGGTAAGAGCCATATCCTCCCTTACGCTTCGTTTAGAGCTGTTTTTGGAGCTAGAAGGGTAGGACAGAGCTGGTTGAGTTTGTAGCTCCCAGTTCGTAGCTTTGAGCTTTGCGTCCCTGAGTTAGCGTTGTTATTTGACTTAGCAGGTTTCAGATCTGGTTGCTCGAGACCATTTTTGTGCTAATTGTAGCTCAAAACTAAGGTACGGATATGAGCTTGTTTTACAGCGTTGGATTTGGCATGGATATTATGTGTGCTGCTGTGTATGCTTCTGTGTTGTTATTGCTTGCTTCTGCTGTGTTGATTATTGCAAGCTGTTACACTGCATACACGAATTATTCATGTAGAGCTCAGATCTTGTTTACCTATGCCTTGTTGTGTTGATCTGTGCATACCAGGATGCTTGTTTTGGAGGCCGAGCGGGTAACTCCCGTGTCCCTCACCTCCCTGCTGGGATCTGTTAGCCGCTATGAGCTGAGTGGATAGCTGCCACGCCTCATGATCTTGGAAACAACAGGTTGAGTGATCTGTTGTTCATCTGGTATCGTGTGTTGAGACGAGTGGGTAGCTCCCATATACTCACACACCCCGTTGTCAAGATCTTTCACTTGATCTGTATCAGTTTTTGAGCAGTTTCTTGAGATCCTTTGGCTCCCTGCCTTCGGTTGTAGCCTTGTTTTCTTGCATGGCATCTGCATATTATCTGTTGCTATCTATTAGTTGTTTTTCAGTTGCTCTCCGTACTGGGGTTTAACCACATTTCCCTCTGGGGCTGGTTGTTTTGTTTGCCTGTGTGTGTTTCAGGTTATCATGGTTTCTTCGGTGGATGTGGAGTTGATCCATCTGGTACTGCCCCAGGAGGTGGATAGAGTGTCCCACTTATATAAAGTATATACATGTTATAGTGTATTGTATCTATGTTGATCTAGAGTCTCATCACGGATCCTTTGATTTGTTGATCGGGAGTCACTCTATGCTTGTACATTAGTTCGTGTTGTATTGTTGTTGGTTGTTGTAATGGGTTTTCAGTTGTAAAACTCGTATTTTGAATATTAGTGTATCTTTAAATTATGTTTTCTAAGTCAGGCCAAAGAGAAAAATTTTAGCCACTATTTTTAAATGATTCAGCGTGGTTTATTGCGTGGTTAACTCTGTGTTGTGCACCGGGCCTGACATTTTTGATATCAGAGCTTAAGTTAGGATAAGCTCAATTTCTTTTGATCGCACTTGAGTTTAGGAACTTGTTTGTGTGTTGCATGTGCTTGACTATGTGCTTTATCTGCTGTGTGATCTTACTGTGTTAGTATTTGCTTAGATGCCGCCTAGACGTAGGGGTAGAGCAACCAGGCAGATTCCGGAACATCCGAGGGTCAGAATGAGGAGATTCAGCGTAGTATTCCTGATCGTAGGCGTACTAGGCAGATTGACGATGAGGTTGATTTGCTGGCAGCCCGTGTGGATGAGATGGAACTAATCATGGCGAGGTTTCAGCGTATGAATCCTCAGACTTTCGATGGTGACGAGAGTAGTTCCGATGCTGAGTCTTGGCTGCAGCATATTACTGGACTATTTGACAGAGTGCGCTATGATGATGAGCTCAGATTGAGTTTGGCGACTTTTCAGCTGCGGAAGAAAGCACAGCGATGGTGGAGAGGTGCTTCACGTACGCTCGATGAGACTAGTGCGGGTATTACCTGGGATAATTTCTGCACGGAATTTAGCCAAGAGTATGTTCCGGAGTCTTATGTGAATGCCCGGGAGCGAGAGTTTGACAACTTGGTTCAGGGAACCATGTCGGTGGGCGAGTATGCTCGAAGGTTTTCTTCTCTTTTGGCTTACGTTCCTCATGTGTCTAGCTGCGAGAGGGCGAAGAGGAAACGTTTCTTGGAAGGGCTTAACGAGGATTTGTATTCCTTGGTGTTGGCGAGTTCACCTACCCGTTATGCGGACGCGGTGGACAAGGCTATGGACATCGAGGAAGGGTTGAGGAACCGCAGTCTTGGGTTCAGCCTCCAGCAGTTCAAGGTTCACGTCCCAATGTTCCCGGGGCGCAACCTCCCCAGTTTCCCCAGTCATCTCAGCAGCAGCCCCAGCAGTCAGCACAAGAGTCTGGGCGCCACAGGTTTAGGCCTCGTGGTCATCGATTCAAGAAGAAGCAGGGTTCTAGTTCTTCCGGCTCCGGTAGTTCTAGCAGTAGCAGTAGCCCTAGGGCCATCTTTTGTGGCCAGTGTGGTGGCAGACACCCTTCGACATAGTGTACAGGAGTTCAGGGTGCTTGCAACACTTGTGGAAAGTATGGACATTTTGCAAGAGTGTGTCCATTGGCGGGATCTCAGCACACCGCAGCCCCACCTCAGGGTCGTTCTGGTGGATCATCTAGAGGTCGTTCTTTGCCTGCTCCACAGCAGAGGATAGAGGAGACTCAGTATTGGCTTTTCCAGCAGCCTGGTCTTTCATGGTTTGGACAGTCTTCCCAGCCTCAGTTCTCAGGACCTCAGTATGCCCAGGTAAATGCCATGATGAGGGAGCAAGCTGAAGGCACGCCAGGAGGAGTGATTGTAGGTAGTTGTTCTGTCTTTGATTTTCCTGCACGTGTATTGTTTGATTCTGGAGCATCACATTCATTTATTGCTGATGCATTTGCGCTTGAGCATGGTTTGCATACCACATCTTTATGTGAAGTTGTTTCCGTTGCGACTCCTGCCGATGCAAACCTGTACTCCCAAGAGATTTTGTTGAATGGAATTCTTAGGTTTGGCGACAAAGTGTTGGTAGCGACCCTGATTCTTTTAGTGATGTGGGATTTCGATTGCATTGTGGGAATGGACGTGTTGTCTAGTTATAGGGCCACCATGGACTGTTTCCATGGCGTTGTGCGTTTTCGGCCCCAGTCTGGTGAGAAGTGGAACTTCTATGGCCTCGATTCTCAATCGAAGATTCCCTTGGTCTCTGCTATGGAGATGTAGCCTTATGTCATTGGAGAATGCTGGATTCATGATCTATGCTATGGATGCATCCTTTCGTGTGTGGATCTTAGTGACATCCCCGTTGCTTGTGATTTCCCTGATGTGTTTCCCGAGGAGATTCCTGGATTTTCTCATAGAAGGGAGATCGACTTCAGCATTGAGTTGGTACCTGGTACAGCTTCGATTTCGCGCACCCCATATCGTTTAGCTCCAGCTGAGTTGAGGGAGTTAAAGGTACAACTTAGTGACTTGCTGAAGAAAGGGTTTATTCGACCGAGCATGTCACCGTGGGGAGCTCCTATCTTGTTTGTGAAGAAGAAGGATGGTTCCATGAGGATGTGTATTGACTTTCGACAACTGAATAAGGCTACGGTGAATAATAAGTACCCTTTACCGAGGATCGATGACTTGTTTGATAAGCTTCAGGGTTCAACGGTGTAATCTAAGATCGATCTGCATTTAGGGTACCATCAGTTGCGTATTCGAGAGGAAGATGTGGCGAAAACTTCGTTTCGTACGAGGTGTGGGCACTATGAGTTTTTGGTTATGCCTTTTGGTTTGACGAATGCCCCTGTAGTTTTCATGGATTTGATGAATCGAGTCTTTTGAGAGTTCATCGATCAGTTTGTGATTGTGTTGATCAATGACATCTTGGTGTACTCGAAGACTCCGATGCAGCACAAAGAGCATTTGAGGTTGGTTCTCCAAACACTACGAGACTCACGACTTTATGCTAAGTTTTATAAATGCAAGTTTTGGTTGGATAGAGTAGTGTTTCTGGGTCATGTCATTTCGATCGATGGACTGTCTGTTGATCCCAGTAAGATAGAGGCAGTTGTGAACTGGGAACATCCCAAGAATGTATCTGAGATTCGTAGCTTTTTGGGATTGGATAGCTATTACCGACGCTTTATTGAGGGATTTTCTAGCATAGCTAAGCCTATCACGCAGTTGACCCAGAAAGACAAGAGATTTTTTTGGACAGAAGAGTGCGAGAACAGCTTTCGATTGCTCAAAGAGAAGCTAACTACGATGCCAGTGTTGGCTTTGCCTTCGGGTTCAGATGGTTTTGTGGTTTGTTCGGTTGCTTCGTTGAATGGATTGGGTTGTGTGTTGATTCAGAATGGTCGAGTCATTGCGTATGCTTCTCGTCAATTGAAACCACATGAGACTCGATACCCAGTTCATGATTTTGGGTTGACAGCAGTGGTCTTTGCCTTGAAGATTTGACGTCACTATCTGTATGGCGAGCAGTTTGTGGTGTATACCGACCACAAGAGTCTTCAGTATCTGTTTTCTCAGCCAGATTTGAACATGAGACAGAGTATATGGATGGAGCTGCTTAAGGACTTTGATTGTGAGATCCAATATTAGCCTGGGAAAGTGAATTTAGTTGCTGATGCATTAAGCAGGAAGTCTCAAGTGGCGATGCTTGCTTCGTTGCAGATTTCGAAGGTTCATGAGCATTTGAGCACTACTGGTTGGCGATTTTACCCAAGTGACAATTATGTGGTGGTGTCTTCTTTTCAAGTTGAGCCATAAATTTTGTCGAGTATTAGAGCAGCTCAGAGAACAGATCCATCTATCCATGATTTGAAGTTGAAGGTTAGAGCTGGACAGTTGGAAGACTATTCTATCTCGTCTGATGGTTGTTTGAGGTTTCGTGGCAGGTTGGTAGTGCCAAATCTGATTGATTTGAAGGATGAGATCTTTAGAGAAGCACACTGTAGTAGGCATAGCGTCCATCCTGATGCAAGGAAGATGTACCATGCCTTGAAGCCGCACTTCTGGTGGGCATGTTTGAAGAGCGATGTTGCTGATTTTCTTGCGCGTTGTCTGAACTTTCAGCAAGTAAAGGCAGAAAGGATGAGACCTGGTGGTTTATTGCAGAGCTTAGAGGTGCCCCAATGGAATTGGGAGCACATAGCTATGGATTTTGTAACCCATTTTCCTCGTTCCAGCAGAGTTTGTGATGTTGTTTGGGTTGTTATAGATAGACTTTCAAAGTCTGCTCACTTCATTCCCTATAATATGACGTATTCTTTGAAGAAGATGACGAAACGGTACATAGATTTTGTGGTGCGATTGCATGGAGTGTCTGTGTCCATTGTTTCGGATCGAGGTCCAAGGTTTACTTCCAGGTTTTGATAGAGTTTGCAAACAGCTTTGGGTACCATATTTGCTATGAGTACTGCTTATCATCCCCAAACCGATGGCCAATCTGAGAGGACTATCCAGACTTTGGAGAATATGTTAAGAACTGTGGTAATGGATTTCAGTGGTAGCTGGCAAGATTCGTTGTCCTTGGTTGAGTTTTCTTATAATAACAGCTACAAGATGAAAATTGGAATGGCACCATTTGAGGCATTGTATGGAAGTGCAGATCGCCAATCTGTTGGTAAGAAGTGGGGGAGAAGCAGCTGTCTTCTCCAGAATTTGTGCAGCAGATGAGAGATCAAGTAGATCTGATTCGACAGCGTATGAAAGCTGCACAAGATCTCCAAGCAAGCTATGCGAACAGAAGGCTTAGGCCTTTGGAATTCAGGTTGGAGATTTGGTTTTCTTGAAAGTTTCTCCTTTTAGAAGTGTGATGAGATTTGGTCTCAAGGGAAACTCCTCGTTATGTTGGACCTTATGAGATTGTAGAGAGGATCGGACCGTTGGATTATCGTTTGTTACTGCCGCCAGATCTGTCCTCATTACATGATGTATTTCATGTGTATGTTGAGGAAATATGAGCCAGATTGTGAGGATTGAGAAGTTAGATTAGTGATTAATTGTTTTGAATTGGGATTAATCGCGTAATTTTGAGGTTCCTGCTGGATTTTTGAGCGTCGCGTTGATTTTGGAGAAAACTGGCAGCAGCAAGTTACTGTAGCTCGTGCTGGTGAGTTTTGAATCAGCATAGATGACGTCAGCGTGACGCAAGGAGAGCTGCTAGTTTTAGTTTCGAAGTTTGAAGTTGCTGCTGGCAGACATTGCATTTAGCGCGAGAAAGAATAAGGTAGTGACGCGTGTTAGTCAACATTTTGGAGCATTGACTATTAGATTCAGCAGATGCGCTTGTGAAAAGAGATCAGCAGATGGTTTGAGAACTATTCACGAGAGCTGTCGATAGATATGATGACGTAGGCGTGACGTATTCTTTGCTGCTGATAGTCATTGCGTTATGTTGGTTACTGCTGATCAGCAGGCGCGCATATGCAAGAGCGTTGAGAAGCGGAGTCGTTTGAATTAGTGGAAACGCTGCGTTTTGAGCTTTTAGTTTGAAAGATCAGCTGTTAACAGATTTGCTTACGTATGTAAAATGACGTCGTTTGGTTTAGTAGATGCGTCGTCGTTTTGAGAGTTTCCTCACGACCAGCAGATAGTTGTTTTGAGGCGATAGCTGTTGGCAGCTGGTGTCTGCTACGGCGTCGTTTTGATAAGTTGGAACGGTGTCGTTTTGAAGGTTTTCGTGCGATTGGTGTTTAGTTGTTGCTGCTGAATTTTACGAAAAGAAAAGAGAAGATTGCTGCTGATAGACTTCTGCTGAACACTTCGATGGATCTTAGTGAATCAGCAGGCGAGGTTTGAAGAGGTATTTATATATTTAGTCGTTGCTGCTGATTTTACGAAGAGAAAAGAGTAGATTGCTGCTGATAGACTTCTGCTGAACACTTCGATGGATCTTAGTGAATCAGCAGGCGAGGTTTGAAGAGGTATTTATAGAAGTGTTGATCGACACTTAGAATTACTTTGAGCCAGATATTTCTTATCTCTTCTTCTCCAAACCCTCGTCGAGCTACTGTTCACCGTCGTGTTCTATTGCCTTTTGCCGTTGATTCCAGCCTCTGTTTTTGGAAAGCTTAGTGGCGCTGGATTCCCATTGCTTAGCTCTTTAGTTTGCTACCCTTTTTAGACGTTGTATTTGCGCTGGAAGTGGAAACGCGAAACTGCTGGAGTTCGAAGCTTTTGAGATAATCCTGTGCGTGCGTTCTTCTTCTAGCGTGAGCTTTTTGGGTGAGCATTCCTTGTAGAATTGAGCTCTGTTCTTGTAGCTAATGCCTGCGTAGAAGTGTAGGAATTGAATTAGACTTCTGGCCGTAGGATTAGCGTACTTATGATGAGATTGAGCTAAGATTTTAGCTATGTTGTAACAGATTTGAGTTTCCAGGAAGTTCCTGCTGCGTGATTTGAGCCAGGAGAACCTGTTAGGTAAATTGAGGAATTGAGGTACGAATTGAGCAGCTCTTAGCAGCTTTAGGCATAAACATGGTGTGATTGATGTTGTGAATCTTGCTGCTGTGAATTACGTGAATCAGTATGTTGGATGACTGAGTTACATTCTGTTTTACGTATTGTGCATTGTATGCATTGAGCATTGATATTGATTGGCATCATGCATACATATTGAGCCTTTGTCAGATTGATTTGATTACCTGATTGGGTGCCACGTTGTGACTGGCCGACTGTTGAGTCGTGTCGAAAAGTCCAACGCTATCGTCGGAGCGGTGACTACCGGATACGAGTGTCTACCGCCGAGCTGTGATGGGCTGACGGGCCCCGATGATCACGGACCGATGATTTCCACCGGCTGATTGGCTGTGTGTGGTATAGAGGCTTGATTTGAGTTGCCAGTTGATAGACTGGTCTAGCTATCCGATTTCTTGATAGCCCTCATGCATTCATAGCATTGATTGATAGCATGTTGCATGTTTATCTGCTTTGATAGCTCTTCGTACTGAGGCTTGACCTCGTACTTCTTTTCCTGCTTTTGTTGTTTGGGTCTGCGTTACCCATTTGCAGGAGTACTAGGTAATCAAGCTGGACCGAGTGGAAGTTCAGTTGGTCGATCCCC
>KV014933.1:35053-50008 GCA_001598015.1 Dorcoceras hygrometricum | reverse complement strand
GTTGCTGCTGATTTTACGAAGAGAAAAGAGTAGATTGCTGCTGATAGACTTCTGCTGAACACTTCGATGGATCTTAGTGAATCAGCAGGCGAGGTTTGAAGAGGTATTTATAGAAGTGTTGATCGACACTTAGAATTACTTTGAGCCAGATATTTCTTATCTCTTCTTCCCCAAACCCTCGTCGAGCTACTGTTCACCGTCGTGTTCTATTGCCTTTTCCCGTTGATTCCAGCCTCTGTTTTTGGAAAGCTTAGTGGCGCTGGATTCCCCTTGCTTAGCTCTTTAGTTTGCTACCCTTTTTAGACGTTGTATTTGCGCTGGAAGTGGAAACGCGAAACTGCTGGAGTTCGAAGCTTTTGAGATAAGCCTGTGCGTGCGTTCTTCTGCTAGCGTGAGCTTTTTGGGTGAGCATTCCTTGTAGAATTGAGCCCTGTTCTTGTAGCTAATGCCTGCGTAGAAGTGTAGGAATTGAATTAGACTTCTGGCCGTAGGATTAGCGTACTTATGATGAGATTGAGCTAAGATTTTAGCTATTTTGTAACAGATTTGAGTTTCCAGGAAGTTCCTGCTGCGTGATTTGAGCCAGGAGAACCTTTTAGGTAAATTGAGGAATTGAGGTACGAATTGAGCAGCTCTTAGCAGCTTTAGGCATAAACATGGTGTGATTGATGTTGTGAATCTTGCTGCTGTGAATTACGTGAATCAGTATGTTGGATGACTGAGTTACATTCTGTTTTACGTATTGTGCATTGTATGCATTGAGCATTGATATTGATTGGCATCATGCATACATATTGAGCCTTTGTCAGATTGATTTGATTACCTGATTGGGTGCCACGTTGTGACTGGCCGACTGTTGAGTCATGTCGAAAAGTCCAACGCTATCATCGGAGCGGTGACTACCGGATACGAGTGTCTACCGTCGAGCTGTGATGGGCTGACGGGCCCCGATGATCACGGACCGATGATTTCCACCGGCTGATTGGCTGTGTGTGGTATAGAGGCTTGATTTGAGTTGCCAGTTGATAGACTGGTCTAGCTATCCGATTTCTTGATAGCCCTCATGCATTCATAGCATTGATTGATAGCATGTTGCATGTTTATCTGCTTTGATAGCTCTTTGTACTGAGGCTTGACATCGTAGATCTGTCTTTTGAATTGATTTTTATGGTTACTTGTTGTATGAGTTTGAGTTAACACATATTTTGAGTATTGCATATTTTGAATGTTTGATTTGAAGTTCAGGCCCATATTATTTTGAAAAATTTTTAAGCCCTGATTTTAGCTTCCGTGTTTATGCGCTTATTATGTGTTAATTGTTAGTAATTAGCACGGGGCCTGACACAGATCCTTCTCGTGTGTTGCGAACTGACGAGGTGGAGCTAGATCGTACTTTGAGATATGTTGAATATCCCTTGCAGATTATGGACAGGAAGGAGAAACAGCTCAGGAACAAGACCATTCCTTTGGTGATGGTCCAGTGGAGCAAACATGGTAGAGAAGAAGCTACATGGGAGTTGGAGGAAAAAATGCAACGTGAATGGCCTCATCCGTTTGAGTAGATCTTGCATTAACTCCAGTAGCTAGTTTGCTATTGTTTTTGTTTTCCAGTTATCTTGAATTCTTGGTTAGTAGCCTCTTGTTGCATGTTAGAGGTTGCTGGTTGTTCTGTGCATAGCGTGATTTGCCAGTGTTGGTTGTTTTGTGAGTGTTGTTCAGTTCTGAAGCTATTCTTTGATTTCGAGGATGAAATCTTATTTCCAATGGGGGAGAGATGTGAGACCCGAAAGATTATTGGATTAATTGAGTTAATTAATCGGGTTTTGGACAGACCAGATTTGGCGTGAACAGATCTGGGATGGATCAGTTTTGAGTTGGTATGCTTGGTTAGCGTATCGGGTTTCTATATTGTGTGTTTAGAACAGATCTGGACAGTTGTAGAGTTCAACGGGGTAGTTATCAGATTTGGAGAGTTGCGAAGTTCTGGTTGGTAACTTCGGCTTTGGTGTTGGTTGATTGTAATCGAAGCTAGGGGTCAAATCTGGTTGTCGCAAAGTATTCGATATACGCTGGTTGGATATCCTGCGCGGGTAGCGAAACGCCGTCGTTTAGGAGAAATCAGAGTTGAGATGCGTTAGTTGTTAGCGCTGTGTGAACCGGCCTGGTTCGAAGGCTAGGTGTGAACTTTTTGGTTTTTTAGATCGGAAGACAGCGCGATGCCATTTTGGGTATTAGTGAACAGTGGTTAGTACTTGTGTGAGATCTGGTCATCCAGATTTGAGTTGCGATGCGACACCGTTTAGCGATAGCAGATTTGGTATTAGCGGAATGACGTGTCCAGTGGAATAGTGGACTTTGGTGCGACGTCGTTTGGTAGCAGCGCTGTTTTAGCGTATGGTCCAGATCTGGAGTGTTACTAGATCTGAGTGGGTATCAGCTTTGAGCCAATGTTGTCGATAGTTACTGTTCATCATATTTGGGAAACTTAAGTGGTATTTATAGGAGACTTCGACCCTTCGAACGCGATATTTGTTCCCGACACTTAGAAATATTTCCCGTAACCTTACTCTGTCGCGATACCCTAGCTACTGTTCACCGAACCTTATCTTCTCCGATTGCCGATGGTAGAAGACTCATATTTGAGCATGAGTGTAGCGTTGGACTCCTCTTGCTAAGGCGCTTCGTTCTATACCTTTTTCGAAGGCTTGGGATAAGCTGGAAGAAGATCGCGAAAGGAGCTTCCTTGTGTAGTCTGTTAGCATTCGACGGATTTGCTTTTCCGTTCAGGTAGCGCTTTTGGGTAAGAGCTAGATCCTCCCTTACGCTTCGTTTAGAGCTGTTGTTGAGCTAGAAGGGTAGGACAGAGCTGGTTGAGTGTGTAGCTCCCAGTTCGTAGCTCTGAGCTTTGCGTCCCTGAGTTAGCGTTGTTATTTGACTTAGCATGTTTCGGATCTGGTTGCTCGGGACCGCTTTTGTGGTAATTGTAGCTCAAAACTAAGGTACGGATGTGAGCTTCTTTTACAGCATTGGATTTGGCATGGATATTATGTGTGCTGCTGTGTATGCTTCTGTGTTCTTATGCTGTGTTGATTATTGCAAGCTGTTACATTGCATACACGCATTATTCATGTTGAGCTCAGATCTTGTTTAGCCGTGCCTTGTTGTGTTGATCTCTGCGTACCAGGAAGCTTGTTTTGGAGGCCGAGCCGGTAACTCCCATGTCCCTCACCTCCCTGCTGGGATATATTAGCCGCTATGAGCTGAGTGGATAGCTACCACGCGTCATGAGCTTGGCAACAACAGGTTGAGTGGTCTGTTGCGCATCTGGTACCGTGTGTTGAGACGAGTGGGTAGCTCCCATGTACTCACACACCCCGTGGCCACAATCTTTCAGTTGATCTGTATCAGTTGTTGAGCAGTTTCTTGAGATCCTTTGGCTCCCTGCCTTCGGTTGTAGCCTTGTTCTCTTGCATAGCATCTGCATATTATCTGTTGCTATCTATTAGCTGTTTTTCAGTTGCTCTCCGTAATGGGGTTTAACCCCATATCCCTCTGGGGCTGGTTGTTCTGTTTCCTGTGTGTGTTTCAGGTTATCATGGTTTCTCCGCTGGACGTGGAGTTGATCCAGCTGGTAGTGCCCCGGGAGATGGATAGAGTGTCCTAGTTATATATAGTATATACATGTTATAGTGTATTATATCTATGTTGAGCGAGAGTCTCATCATGGATCCTTTGATTTGTTGATTGGGAGTCACTCTATGCTTGTACATTAGTTCGTGTTGTATTGTCGTTGGTTTTTGTATTGGGTTTTCAGTTGTTGTAAAACTCGTATTTTGAATATCAGTGTGTATTTAAATTATGTTTTCTAAGTCACGCCAAAGCGAAAAATTTTAGCCACTATTTTTAAATGCTTCGCGTGGTTTATTGCGTGGTTAACTCTGTGTTGTGCACCGGGCCTGACACATTCCTAGGTCGCTCCCAATTAAGAACTGCTTCGACCTTACTCGGATCCACCGAAATACCTTGTGCAGAAATAACATGACCCAAAAATATTACCTTATCTAACCAAAATTCACACTTACTGAACTTCGCATACAGCTGCGAATCTCTCAGTTTCTGCACCACCCTCAAGTGCTTTTTATGCTCTCTATAGCTCCTCGAGTACATCAAGATATCATCTATGAAGACAATAACAAAACGATCAATATACTCACTAAAGACGCGATTCATCAAACCCATGAAGACAGCAGGGGCATTCGTCAATCCAAACGGCATCACAAGAGATTCATAATGCCCGTATCTAGTCCGGAACTCCATCTTCACCACATCAGCGTCTCTAATCCGCAACTGATGATAACCAGATCGTAGATCAATCTTGGAATATACTTCCGATCTCTGCAGCTGATCAAACAGACAATCAATTCTCGGAAACGGGTACTTGTTCTTGATCATTGCTTTATTCAGCTGCCGAAAGTCAACACACATCATCATAGACCCATCCTTCTTCTTCACAAAGAGAACCGGAGCTCCCCATGGCAACATACTCGGCCTAATAAATCCCTTCTCTAGAAGATCTCTCAACTGATCTTTAAGTTCCTTCAACTCAGCTGGCGCCAATCGATATGGAGCTCTCGAAATCGGGGCAGTCCCTTTCACCAACTCTATGCTAAAGTAAATCTCTCTTCTCAGAGGGAATCTAGGAATCTCATCCAGGAAAACATCCGGGAACTCTCGAGCAATCGGGACATCACTCAACTCTACCCGCAATTCTTGGGAAACATCCCAGGGCATAAATCATGAACCCAGAGTTCTCTAACGACAACAAACTAAACATCTCCATGGCTGACACTAGTGGAATTTTCGATCGCGAATCAGCACTGCAGAACTCCCACTTTTCCCCAATAGAGGTCTAAACCTCACTACACCATGGAAATAATCAACAGTCGCTCTATAACTGGACAGAACATCCATACCCAAGATACAATCAAATTCCCTAATCTCTAAAGAAATTAAATTCGTCACCAGCACATTCTCATCAAATCTAGTAACGCAGTCCAAAACCACTTCACGGGAAAATGAACTCATGCCAGCAGGGGTAGAAACAGATACAACATCACACAATGGGGTAGAACTCAACCCACACTCATGTACAAACAAATCAGATATAAAAGAGTGTGATGCTCCAGTATCAAAAAAAACTCGTGCAGGAAAGTCAAAGATAGTACAAATACCTGCAATCACCTCCCCCAGGCATATCGTCAGCTTGCTCTCTCGTCAAGGCATTTTTTAGGAAAGGATCAGATCTCACAAGGCACCTACGGCCGAAGGGCCGTGAGATCTGATCAGAAAAGATTGAGGTACAATACCTCAGTGTTCTTGAAACAAATTAGCACCAAGAACAGATCTGGATTGGCAATAAAATACCAAGCAGAAGTATCCAGAACTGAACCCTGATTTTCTAAAAACTCGCTAAACAGATTTTAAATACGAATGTGCGTGTGTGTGAATCTTGATATGCAAGCGTGCTAAAGTAAATGCGGAATGCTGTAAATAAATAGCTCAGCTGTTTGTTTCTGGAAGTTGTGATCTCAATATCCTACGTCTCCCCTTCTTCCAAATCTGGAAGGCATCCCTAGAATATTTGATCCGCAGACCCAATCAGATTTGGGACTTACCCACTGCCCAAATCTGAACTCCTAGACTCTACACCATCTCTCAACTGTGTTCACTCAATCACTTTTTTTATGCCTCAGTGAGAAAGGCTACATACACAGAGTTTAACGTCTTCATGCAAGACAGGATCTGGTGTTTGGTTTGTGGTTTTTGATTCACTCACTATTCTGTTTTGCACATCTCTCGTATATGTGTGAGTGAATATTTGTGTGTGTGAGATTTACAGTGAACGCTTAACTCTCGAAAACATAATCTCACACATCTGGGAAGAGCTTCTTCAAAGCTGATTGAGTTCAGCAGTCGAAACTTGCAATTATCTTTTTCTTCATGGTGGTCGACTGCTTCACCTCTTTGTAATTCTTCCCACTATCTTCTCTCTGTTTTTCTCTTTCTGCAGACATCATCTTCATCAATCCTTCTTGCATAAATAGCCTCTGTGCAAATTAATCCGTTGGACACAAGTTTCTTCCCGTTGTAAAAGCTTCTGACAAGTTGTACCTTGTGTCCTTTCTCATTAAATGCGTTTTCAGGCTTTTGTTGACTTTAGGTATGCGAGCGTTGACGAAGCAAATCAATTTGAACTTCTTATATTAGTCTTCACATACACTCCAAGTTCAAATTGCTTTGCTCGTATATGTGGAGGCTTCTGTTTATCTACGCTCAGATCTGGTTGCTTCTTTTCTTGATTTGTTCAGATCTGATTCAGCTTTGACTGGTTATTCAGATCTCATTCAGCTTTTCTGTTATTTAGATCTCATTCAGCTTTGAGATCATTCGCTCTTCACATCTGATCCAGATCTTATCTTCTCTTCACATATGATTCTGCTACAGTGTCAGATCTGATTTGCTACAGTATCAGATCTGGTCCTGCTGGAGTTGAACTTGCATTTTTTCGCATGAGACCAATGCTACTCTCTCCGAAACGGTCCAACGAGCAAGACTCACCAACTTCGTTCGTGACCTAAGCCGCTTTTCGGCCAAATTCTTCGATTAGGCCTCCGAAATTGCGATTTCCTATTTTCAGATCTTGGTCTGCTACAGTATCAGATCTGATTGAGTTACAGTATCAGATCTGATTCATCTCACTGTTGCCCAGCTCTCGTCAGATTTGGTTCAGCTCCTCCTCGGATCTGAAGTCTTCTCGTTGGCTCTCCAGCTTTCTGGGATCTGTCTTGTTATATTTCCAGCTAAGATCTGCACACTTAGTAAAAACATTAGAAACATAACAACAAGTTTTGTGTAATTCAAAACTCAGATCTGGATCTGTTATCCAGATCCAACAGCATTTACTTGAGCTTGCTGCGGACCCAAAAACTGAGGTCCAGAAGATCCTCCGTACCTGGACGGTTCTCGTGGTTGGAATCCTGATCGTTGGGACTGGACAAAAGGTTGCGATCTCTGCGAAGAACCACCAGCTGAACCTTGCTGTGACTGATTTGAGGACTGTCCCCCCATCAAAGGACAAACTCTAGAAAAATGTCCAGACTGCCCACACCTATGGCAAAGATCCTTAACTCCATGAAACTGAGAAGTCATATTCCTACCTCCACACTGACCACACGACACTCCTCCAGAGCCACTAACACCCGAACTAACAGAACCAGAAGAACTCGAATTCTACCATCTCTTAAATTTCTTTCCTTGAGGCTTGAACCTCTGACGATTTGATTGCTGCAACATTTGAGGAGGTTGAAAAGAATGTGTCCCTTCTGGCACGGGTTGGAAACTGCGTCCAGCTGTTGGCTGAACCTGATTCTGTGCTTCCAAATGACTCTCCTCAATATCCATCGCCCAATACACCGCCTCAGCATAAGTCGCAAGAGAACCAGTTAACACCATACAGAACAAATAGGGCCTCAACCCTCTCAAAAACTTGTTCCTCTTCCTCCTCTCTTGATTAGCAACGTGGGGAACATACGACCGAAGTGAGGAAAACTGTCTAGCGTATTCGGCCACCCTCATGTTCCCTTGCTTCAAATTATCAAACTCCCTCTCACGGTTATTGTAGTACGACTCAGGGGTATACTCCTGACAAAAAGCTGCACAGAAGCTCTCCCAAGAGATCAAAACACCACTCTCTCTCATGACTCGGGAAGTACCCTTCCACCAGCGTTGAGCATGCTCCCTTAACTGCAAAACATCCAACTTCAGTCTCCTCTCCTGAGAATACTCCACCGTGTCAAAAAACTCCTCCATATGTTCCAGCCAGCCTTCAGCCATCATACCACCATCAGCTCCAATGAACGTAGGGGGATTCGTCCGCTGAAATCTAGCCAGAACTAACTCCATCTCAGCAACTTGTCTAGTCAGATTCTCAACCTCAACCTCTGCCTGTCTAGCTCGACGAAGCAAAGGCACACTCTGCTGCTCAACATCCTCATCACTCCCGGGGCTCTAGACTCTCCAACTACCTGCCTAACGGTTCTACTTCTACCTCTCCTCGACGGCATCTACCAAAACTCAAAGGAAAAAACCAAAAGCAGATAATTCACAGAGGCAAATAACACAATCACAGAGTCAATCAGAAACAAAAACTCAAACTCTGTGCCTAGACTCAAGTGTGATGGAAAAGAATCAAGTTTATCCCAGTTTAAGCTTTGATACCAAAATGTCAGGCCCGGTGCTCTAAATCAAGGATTAATTACTCAATTAATCTTAATTACATGGAAGCGTAAAATATGGGCTAAAATTTTTCGTTTTGGGCCTGAACTAAAATCATATCTTAAAATACAACAAAATCAAAATACGGATTTTAACTCAAAAATCCAAACGACGACAATATCATAACATACACAAGTATGCGTCAAATATGGATCCCTAAATACAACATCCACACAGGGCATCCCCTGATTTTATTTATTCAATACATAATATATATAAGTGGGACTCAAAAAACGGGGATCTACCAGCTGATGCTCCACTCAGTCCAGTTGGATTACCTGAAGACCCTGCAAAGGCCAACACAGACCAAAGCAGTCCAAGATGGGAAATAAAATGAGGTCAAATCTCAGCATGAAGAGCATCTATAAAGCATAAATCATATCAGACATGCAACATTTCAAACGTGTAATTCATGAGGGCTACCAAGAATCATCAGTAAGCAAGGCACAACGACTCAGCTGTGTCATAAAATCTCAATCGTCAATCAGAATCCAAATCACAGTGACTCAACGATGACATTGGATTCTCAGCACGGCGACTCAACCGATAGATCATGACTCAGCGATTATCGGGTCTCAAAGAAACAGGCTCAATATGCTATGCATGAATTCCAAGTGAAATCATCACAAACAATGCATATAATTCACACGCATAGACAATTAATCACACGAATCGTCATCGTAAACCAACAAATCTAATAGATTCATCTAGCACATAAATCACAGTAGCTCACACACGAATAGAAATATTCTCAAGCTGATATTAAAGCTGCTAGTATGAGCTCACTCGTACCTCAATCTCACACAGCTACTATCTCAACAGATCTCACAAGGGCAAGAACACAACACCAACAGCCCGTGCAAGTATACTGCCCTACCAGCTCACGGCGAACTCAACAGAAGCTGCTCAAACCATCACGTAGCCACAACCTGCTCAAACATACCTAAACAGCTCAGGGAAAAAAACTTTCAACATAACAGTGCTGGGAGCTACCAACTCACCCAGCTCTAACAAAAACCTCAAACACGAAAACCAGCTCTAAACGAACCGTTAAACACAAACCAACACTTACCCAAGAGCTCAAACGAAACGGGAGGACCATCGCATGGAAATCACGAAAATATTCGAACGCTTCAACCACATCGCACCCACTTGACAAATCGAACCAAGGCTCCAAAGTGGTACCAAACGAAAGGTCATGGAGATAGGAACCATACGCCATCAGCCTCGCTCCAAACGGCGGCGTAAATCGATGACAATCGAAAGAAATAGGGTACGATGAACAATAAGGGTTTGAGAATCAGTACGTATCGAAAGCTCTCTGGAAAGATGATAAAGAAAATCAGGTCTCAAATTGATTAAGTGTTGTTCGACACTTATATTTATTACCAGTCAACGCTACAGTAAAAAGTCAAATCAGCTCAGATCTTAGCACTACACCAGATCTGACTCCTCTACGCTATACCCGCTTGCGACCACCAAACTACGTCGCACAGGAATCCAGCTCAGAACAAACAGATCACGCGTACCCAGCGTTCAGCTTAGAACATACGCACAGATAAGCTCTTGGATCCAACAAATCATGCCACGTCGACATATCACGCTACTCAGCAGATCACGCCACGTCGACAGATCACGCTCCGCTTACTACCAACCAGCGTCTATGATTATGTCGCTAAACGACGTCGCACTGCCTCCATCTCACGACAAACAGATCACACATTAAACAGCTTACACGTAGTGGGCATTTCTCTCAAAAGCTAAAACCTTCACTACTCTTGTCCAAATCTAAAAATCACCATCAGATTAGACCAATTCTCCTAAGCTAAATACCCGACAGTTCACGTCTCCCTTGGTTAAGCCTCATCCAATAGCTTAGACGATTAAGTCGTGTTGTTTCCTCCAATCTGCTCATAATATGCCACTAATTAAATCGGTTAATTACAGTCTTCACATGAATATTTCCATTCTGCATTTATTTCACATATTGAACCTAAGAAGGTAGAAGAAGCCTTAGCATACCCGAGCTGGATAGAAGCAATGCAAGAAGAACTAGGTCAATTCGAACGTATTAAAGTATGGCATCTAGTTCCTAGACCTGCTGATCAAAACATAATAGTAACTAAATGGGTCTTTAGAAACAAATTAGATGAAAATGGAAATGTCATTCGAAACAAGGCTAGGCTGATAGCGCAAGGTTATAAGCAAGAGGAGGGGATAGACTTCAAAGAATCCTTTGCGTCGATAGCCAGATTAGAAGCCATTAGACTTTCTCGCATATGCATCATTTAATAATTTCAAATTTTATCAGATGGATGTCAAAAGTGCATTCATAAATGGCATCTTGAATGAGGAAGTGTATGTTACACAACCTCTTGGCTTCGTAGATCATACCAGACTTGAGTATGTGTACAATGAGATGAGCATGATGGGGGAGCTGACGTTTTTCCTAGGATTACAAGTAAAGCAGCTTGAGGATGGAATATTCATCAATCAAGCAAAGTATAACAAAAAACTTCTGAAGAAGTTCGGTATGGAAAATTGTTCTTCAACAGCTACTCCGATGAGTGCCTACATCAAGCTGGACAAAGACGAATCTGTAACTTCCATTGAGGTAACCATGTATCGTGGTATGAGTGGTTCGCTTTTATACCTCACTGAAAGCAGACCAGACATTACTAGGTCTGTATGTGTGCCACGTTTCAAGCCGATCCAAAACAATCACACAAAATGGCTGTTAAACGCATTATTAAATACTTGAAAGGCACGCAGAACGTGGGTCTTTGGTATCCCAAAGACTCGAGTTTAAATTTTATTGGTTATAGTGATGTAGACTGCGCAGGCTGCAAGATTGTTCGACGTATCACCAGTGGGACTTGTCAATTTCTGGGTGATAGATTAATATCATGGTTCAGCAAGAAACAACGTCGATAGCCACGTCCACAGCTGAGGCAGAGTACCTCGCAGCTAGAAGTTGTTGCGCTCAAATGTTATGGAATCATCAACAACAACGGGACTTTGGTGTCGATGCACAAGAAGCACCCATCTTCTGTGACAACACTAGTGCGATTGCGATCATTCAAACCTCGTGCTGCATTCCAGAACCAAGCACATCGACATACGCCATCGTTTCATTCGAGACCACGTACTAAAGAAAGACGTTCTGGTGGAGCATGTGCCAACGGATCAACAAGTTGCTGATATCTTCACCAAGTCTCTTCCGGACGCTTAGTTTTCTTAATTTAGAAACATTTTAGGTCTCTTGGATATTTCATTATTGTGTTCTGCATGCATAAATTCAGGGGAAACAATATAATTCAAACAGATAACTAAATAGTCCGCTGTTTGTCTTCGAGCTGGTCAGCACCGTGCTGGTCTGGTCAAGATTGAGGCATGTATAGTGCAATGTTATCCCGGTGTTTGAGTTAATTGTTTCTGTGCTGGTAATAAAATCTAACGGTGGAGATTAGGTTGCTTCTAAAACGTATTTAATTCGGACGGTCATCCTTCTGGAATTTCAAAAGAATTTTTAATATGATGATGACATGTGTTCAGTAAAACCCTTCTCTCTTCCTGTTCGTACATAAATATTTTCTTTTTACTTTTACAGTACGTTTTCAAAATTTTCGCGCATTCAAGCATTCTTGCAAGTATTTTACGACAATTTTCGTGCAATCTCAAGAATTATCTCAATTTCCTAAACCTCCACTATCACAAATGGTCGCTTCCTTCTTTGTTAACACTTTGCAGGTCGAATTTGAGTCTGTGCTCGCTATGAGCACATCGGAATCAATTGCATGTTCAAATCCCTGGTGGACATAGGGCTTGAGGGGTTTTTAGCAGCATCCGGTTCGGTATATGAGAATGTGGTGGTTTAGTTCTTCGCTAATGCGAAGGTAGTTGCAGGGACAGTTATCAGTACCGTCTCCAATAGGAAATTGGCACTGACGAAGGACGTGTTTGCGGAAGTATTTGGGTTACCCACTGAGGGGATGACAAGCTTCCTAGATGTTTCGAATCAGACAATGGTTGAGATGCGTGGTAGGTTCTCTGGGTCAGATGTGCCGTTCAGGGCACAAAGCAAAAATAAAGAAAGGAATTGGAATATCTTCTGCTGCACGATATTGTAGAAAGGCGTTGTGTGCAAAGGTTGGGTCATTTGATATGGTTACCAGCGAGAAGTTTGACTTGATGGTAGTTATCATTTTTGGGTTGAAGGTGAACTGGGCGCAGCTGTTGTTTCAAGTGTTGGTGGCTATGGTGAACAACCCCACCCGTTAGTCACAAGGGTTTGCGGTCTAGATGAGTGTGGTGTTGAAGTGATTGGTCAAGGCAGATCTAGGGGAATCAGTCAAGCTCCATCCACATAAAGTGCTAACCAACAAATCGGTGCAGACATACATCAAGAAAAATCTGATGTTGGACCAGCTGGCGAAACCAGCAAGGTGTCAGGCGCCACTGCCAGTGAGCATCAATCTACTATGGACAGTATTCCATCTAACAGGGCTGAGAGAGAAGCCGGCAAAAATAAGATGGCCGAAAAGGCGGCTGTGGAGAAGAAGAAGAAGCAAGAGAAGGCAAAGAAGGTGGTTGAACCGCAGCCAGAGGCGGCTGGGAGTCAAGATATTCCCACGAAATCTATGTCTGGGACCAGCTCAGATGAATATTCGTTCACATTGAATCAGTTGAAGAACCGGGCACGAAGCGCAAACAAGTTGTTGAGTCATCTGTCTCTGAGACTACCGTAGCGTTCCTCCGGTGCTCATTACGAAGAAACACCGGAACAAGCGAGCAAAGAAGGTGCCGACTGTTGATAATCAAATTATGTCCCAACCTGGTCCAGTCCTTGAAGAACCAGCTGGGGGTGACAATGAGTCAACCACTGGTGGACCAGAGGTTGCTGTGCAAACACCTCCAGAGTTGGAGAAACACGCTGCTAATGGCTCCAACACTCCTGAACAGGATGGGCATATGTAGTGTAGGAATGAAACCTCCAACATTTATGATAAAGAGGAGCGTTTGGAGGCTGAAAACCAAACTGGAAAGGCGAGCCAAGATGGTGCTGTTTCTACTACTGCTTAGGGAGGGCTTGATAAGTCTACTGATGGTGGTCCCGAAGGTCTTATGGAGAATGAGGGACAGATTGATACTTGTGAACAAATCGAAGCAAAGAAGGTGCCGACTGTTGATAATCAAATTATGTCCCAACCTGGTCCAGTCCTTGAAGAACCAGCTGGGGGTGACAATGAGTCAACCACTGGTGGACCAGAGGTTGCTGTGCAAACACCTCCAGAGTTGGAGAAACACGCTGCTAATGGCTCCAACACTCCTGAACAGGATGGGCATATGTAGTGTAGGAATGAAACCTCCAACATTTATGATAAAGAGGAGCGTTTGGAGGCTGAAAACCAAACTGGAAAGGCGAGCCAAGATGGTGCTGTTTCTACTACTGCTTAGGGAGGGCTTGATAAGTCTACTGATGGTGGTCCCGAAGGTCTTATGGAGAATGAGGGACAGATTGATACTTGTGAACAAATCGAACAAGAGGAGAGGTGTGAATCTGCCCAACCAGTTCAGAAACCGACAACTTATACTAGCAAGGATGTCTATCTGTTGGGGATCCGGATCCGCCCCCCGGCAGGCAGCGGAAGAACAATAAAAAATGAACCGGGAGGCGATCAATACGAAAAACAAATCAACATTCTACGACATTCATAGGATGTTTAGCGAGTTACCTCTCTGGCACTTGTGCCTGGCTCCAACCGGTGTTTCAAGAACTCGGCTCTTCTCGGTAGATTGCGGTAGTTACGCCAATCCGGTCCATGACCAGATCCGAGATTCCTTCGTCAGACTGCACTAGAAGTCCTGACGAGATCAGCACGAACGGATTCTCCACGTCAAGTTGGCCGGAAACCAATTTTCCGGCGAAGACGGCGGCGGCGGCGGCGGCGCACGGCGGCGGCGGCGGGAGAAGAGAAGAGTGGGGCGGCTAGGGTTTGCTTAGAGTCTAGGGTTATGATTCTTGTGTTAATTAATGAAGTCATTAAGTCTAAATATATAGACTTAAAAATGGACTTGGGCCGGTCCAACGGGCCCGGGTCCAAATGACGATATCTATCGCTGCGACTTCATCGTAACTCCGATCGCCGATCAGATCGGACCGATCGACCCAGTTTCCAAAACTGAATGTTATGATGTGAAAAACAATTTTTCAGATCATCAAACCCCAAATAGCAAAATGACCGTTTTGCCCCTCAACAGAGTCAAATCCCGGTTTGACCCCTGTTGACTTTTAGGAAGTCACACTTCCAGAAATCCTCTTCTCGTGCTCAAAACATTGAGCTGAGTATCCGTGTGGGAATCTCGAATCTAGTACTTGTGTGACCCTCAATGGTTCAGGGATACAGCTAGCCGTGGGCCCACAACCATTGTGGCTCCGGAATCACAATTCCGGACCTGCCCAACGGATCATGGTAAAGCGTCTAGCAACATCGCCCCATGATCCCCTAGGTATCACTGATAGTGCCTGCAAGAACCAGTCGGTCGTGGTTAGAGTACAGTACGGTCCTTTCAATCCATATATCCCGATAAGATCAACGACCATTGGTAAATCGAGAGTCG
>KV014933.1:3529-23204 GCA_001598015.1 Dorcoceras hygrometricum | reverse complement strand
GCGGCCTTATCCTCATTTTGACGGCCCAATCGACTAGGAACATGTTTAGAGTACACAGCGACTATTAGATGTGTTTCATGATAGCCGTCATACCCACTATCACATCTAACATACGCTTTAGTGTATTCTAGGTCTTTACTCAACACAATTGTAAATCATTACACACATAATGAAAGTAAAGAATGCCATATAAGAAAATGCGAATATCATATATAAAGATCGTTTGTACAAGAGTCTATAAAACCCACACGCCACAATGTTTAGAGTACACAGCGACTATTAGATGTGTTTCATGATAGCCGTCATACCCACTATCACATCTAGCATACGCTTTAGTGTATTCTAGGTCTTTACTCAACGCAATTGTAAATCATTACACACATAATGAAAGTAAAGAATGCCATATAAGAAAATGCGAATATCATATATAAAGATCGTTTGTACAAGAGTCTATAAAACCCACACGCCACAAGTTGGCTAGTTGGGCATCTACTCTAACACTATCTCCCATTGATATTCGGGAGATCAACTGGGTCACACACTTCCTTCCAAAGATTGACCCAGTGGATAAAGGCAAGGGAGCTCTGCCATATTTCGATCGGCCAAATCCAGTGGAGGAACACTATCTACTGGTCAATCAGAACATAAGGGAGCAAGCGGAGTTCCAACTTTGAGTTTTCGACCAGTGGAATAGCTTCCGAACTAGTTACCGTCTGGACAAGATCCCATCTGTGAAGTTCGTGCAAGAATTTGCGAAGTTTGAGAATAAATTTTTTGCATGGGCAGATACGGATAAGGTTAGTGAGATGCTTCAGAGATGGGAGCTTGTCTGGTTCAAGATAGTGGAGCTGCATTTGTGTGAAGCTGTTGCTGAGCATTGGAAATAATTTCATAAGGATAGGCCATCAGCTAACCAGAATATTATGCCAATCCGCATGCTGGAAGCTGAGTTGGCCAAAGCCAGGAAGAGCATCAACCTATTTTAAGCTGGAACCAGTTTGCCAGTCACGTATAATGAGCGATCTGCAAAGAGAGTTGGATCTTCGGATTTCACTCCTTGCTTGACTTGGGAAGAGTTTAAAGCTCAGCTTGCGCAGCTCCGCAACTCAACGCCGGATAAGCAAACGGATCAGGGATAGGAGCATAAGAATCCCGAGTCGACAGCGGAGGGACAGATTGAGGTGGTTGATCGGATTGTTGAGCAGGTGGAGGATACAAAAAAGGAACAGTTGGGTTCTGTTGATGGACACAAAGTCCTGGAGCAACCGGCTCCTAAGGAAGAGGACCATCCGCAAGGGAATTCAAGCTATGGTTCCTTTTGGCGCATTTCGTATCACAATGAAGAAATTGACAGTCTGCGCTTCTATCCTAGTCCCAGTCCAAGTGACCATCTCATTATGAGTCCTACTCTCTCTGGACATTTTCCTGTCCACGTTGAGGATCGATAATCTGGGTCCCAATCCCGATTCAGAGGCAAATAATACGGACCATCAGGGTCCCAGTCCATCGAATTTACATATGGTTGTATATAATGCTGATAGAGAAGAGAATAACAGCACCACTCAGAATGAAGCTTATTCCCAAGCTGGTCCACAACAAGTCTTTGTTTCTATGCCCCAGGCAAACCTTGATGCTGATCTCAAGATTGAGAAGATGCAAAACGCCATTGCTTCCCAAGATACCAAGGTCCAAACCATGGATTCAAGAGTTTGATCTCTGGATTCCAAAGTTGAGGAACTGTTTCGAATACAGAATTTTATGAAGCACAACTTTGGCATTTACAAGAAAGCATTTTATGAAAAGATGGATACGGTGGCAGGCAATGTTGAAGTTGCATGACTTGTTTGCCAATCTAAAGGCTTATGAGTTCGAACTGGAAACGAGAGCGGAGTCTAAGCCATCCACTTCTCAACCAACCAGGGCTCTCGCTGCTACAATTCCAGAACAAAGTCAATGTTCCACCAGCAGCAGATCGACAGAGGATATGAGCAAGAATGCAATGTCCTTGTTCATTAAGAAATTCGGAAAATTTATGCGGAAGCATAATATTAAACCCTATTCATTTGATTCTCCTAAAAAGAATGTTAACTCTCCTTCTGATGACAAATGTTACAACTGTGGCAGGCCTGGTCACTTCATGGCTGATTGCAGGAAGCCATGGAGGGATGCAAAGAAGCGACCAAATCGCAGCAATAGCAAAGACAATAAGGAGAAGAAACTCTATCAAAAGGGGAGAAAAGAAAAAGCAATGTTTGCTGAGAGGAACAAGAATGCGTGAGATGACTCAGATTGAGAAGAAACTAGCTCTGGAAAATCCTCATCCATCGAAAGCAAATATGAAGTACAGTGTCTCATGGCCGATGACACTGATGAGGTATTCGATTTCTCTAGTCCGGAATTTACACGTGAGGACCTCATCACAGCACTTAACGACATGGTCCTAGAATATAAAAAGCTTTCTCAATCATTTGAGGAAGTTAAAGCCGAAAGAGAGAGCTGTGCAACGAACGATGAGTTAGTTAGCTCAAGCAATATGCAAACTGCACTAAGTAAGCTTGAATTTGAGAATGAAAAATTGACAAGTACAGGTGGGAGGAGATTCTAAATGAAAATCAGCTGTTGGCTGGTATAATAAGCTCCTGGACCAGGTCTTCTGCTTCCCTAAAAAAACTGCATGGAGCTGCGAAACCATTTGGTGATAAAATCGGATTGGGCTATATTAGCGATGAAGTCAGTAACGCAGAAACCAGTTGTACCCAAAGGCTGGAAAGGACAAAGTTTAAAACAATGAACTTTGTATAATCTAGCGCGGGACAGCCCGAAGAGGCACAATCTATGACGATATTATAGTAGCCAAGCCTCCGATCTGGCAAGGTAGATTTTGTGGGCTGGGGTATACTGCTCCTGAGAAGTCTTAGGAAAGCTGGCTTAACAAAAGAGTTGAATAGATGCGGGGTAAACCCAAATATGGTGGTAGAAAGCTAGGCCAGTTTTCTCGACCTTCTATGAAGACAGGCAGTACATACCTCAATATCATAAGCCCAGATAGAGTGGCTCACATGTTGCTCATCCAGCCCCATCCAGATCAAAGAACACACAGAACACTCGAGTTCTTTGATGCACACACTGGTAGATGGGTTAAGATCATCCAAGTGTGGATCCCGAAAGGTCTAATCAAACCTGGACCCAAATAAATCAAAGGGTATCAAATTTTCTTGACTTGTGATTGTAGATACAACAGGCTTCAAGATTATAGCAATCAACATGGTATCTGGACAGCGGATGTGCAAGGCACATGACTGGAGATGCCAAGCTGCTCACAGATATCAAATCTTGCAACAGACCTAAGATCACCTTCGGTGATAATTCAAACGATAACACCGTGGGTAAGGGTAAGCTTACCCATGGTACCTTTATTGTCAACCATGTTCTCTTTGTAGAGAACTTGTGCTACAACTTGATAAATATCAGTCAGTTGTGCGACAGTAATTACTCAGTTAAATTTTAGAAGCACACTTGCACTGTTTTGAATCTGGAAGGTCTGACTGCACTGGTAGTTATCGATCTGGAAATTCCTACAAAGTTGATTGGTCAAATCAACCACATACAGAACAAACTTTTCTAGTAGCTGACTCTTCAAAGAGCTGGCTATGGAACCAGCGGATGAATCATCTGAATTTCAAAACTATTGCCAATTTGATTAAGAGTGAGTTGGTAGATGTCTTGCCCAAATTAAAATTTTCTAAGGACAAGATTTGCTCTGCCTGTCATCTGGGTAAACATATAAAATCAACTTTCAAAACTAGAGGCAATAATAAAACCTCACGTAAGCTGGATCTTTTACATATGGATCTTTTTGATCCAATACACGTAACCATCTTAGGGGGAATGAAATACACCTTTGACGTTGTTGATTATTGTTTTTAATTTACTTGGGTGTTGTTTTTAAAATCGAAGGATCAAACTTTCAACCAGCTGATCAAACTTTTGAAATGTTTCAAAATGAGAAATCTTGTAATGTCAACCGGATTAGGAGTGATAGAGGAACTGAGTTTTGAACTTTAAAATTTCCTCCTATCTGGATGACATTGGAATCAAACATGAGTTGAGTGCAGCCAGAACACCTCAGCAAAACTGGTTAGCTGAGCGTCGAAATCGAACTTTAAAAGAGGCTTCTACAACTATGATTGATGATTCCGGTATTTCAAATAAATTTTTGTCCGAGGCAGTCAACACCGCTTGCTACTCTCAAAACAGATCGATTATAAACAAGCGACATGTTGTTACTCCATATGAAATCTGGAATGGCAAGAAACCTGATATCTCATATTTGAGGGTGTTTCGATGCAGATGATTTATCCATATAAATGGCAAAACGTATCTAAGAGCCTTTGATGTAAAATCTGATGCAGGTATCTTTCTGGGATACTCAGCTGTGATCCGTGCTTATCGAGTCTTTAACAACAGGACACTTACTGTTGATGAATCCGCTCATGTGGTGTTCGATGAAACCAGCTTCAGAGCAACATCAACCTCAAAGTTAAATGATCTATGCACTCGTTTGGAGTCTACCAATCTTGATGAATCAAGTGACAACGAGGCACAAACCCGATGTCAAGTTGATGACCAACACGCTCTGGATATTCCAATTACCAACACAGACATTCAAGAATATGAGCGAGCTGGTCCGGATCATGATCAAGCTGATGGAGAACTAGCACAAGCTGATGAGTCAAACATAACAAGCGATAATCCAACAAGTGGTGATCTAGACAATCAAGCTGGAACACAGGGGGAACAGCACGAACTGTCCACCTCATACAGACCAGGTCTTCGGTGGAATAAATATCATCCACCCAAGTTGGTCATCGGTAACCGTACTGCACCAGTTAGGACACGAGGCTAGATGATAAACGAATATTTTCATTCTGCATTTATTTCACATATTGAACCTAAGAATTCAGAAGAAGCCTTAGCAGACCCGAGCTGCATAGAAGCAATGCAAGAAGAACTAGGTCAATTCGAACATAGTAAAGTATGGCATCTAGTTCCTAGACCTGCTGACCAAAACATAATAGGAACTAAATGGGTCTTTAGAAACAAATTAGATGAAAATGGAAATGTCGTTTGAAGCAAGGCTAGGTTGGTAGCGCAAGGTTATAGGCAAGAGAAAGGGATATACTTCGAAGAATCCTTTGCGCCGGTAGTCAGATTAGAAGCTGATAGGATCAATATGGATCGAAAAACAGCCTTAGGAGTTCAGAAGGGGGGGGGGTTGAATGAATTCCTTGTATTTTAAATTTTCGAAACCTTTAAAATGATTTTTACAAGCGCCTCACTTAACTTGCATCCGTGTTACCAAATCCGAGGTATCTTAGTCCCAAATCTGATTTCTTGACTAACAAATAATGTGCGGAAAGAATTCGATCAATCAGTGAACAGTATAAATATAAATGCGATGCAATAAAGTAAAAGTTCAAGGTTCAGAGTTTGTTTATGGAAGTTCGGATCTAAAGATCCTACGTCTCCCCTTCTCCCTTTGCAGGAAGGCTTCACTAGAAGAATATGATGCACACAGCTTCTGTCTACACCTAGTCACCGAGCCTCGCTCAAGATGAACTCCTAGCAACTTCAACTACAAGCAAATACAATTGCTGAATACAAATAACTTGATTTTACAGACTGACTCACACATAAAGTCTTTTACAGACTCAAGAATTGATATTACAATGAAATGCGATGCTATTGAGTACTGTAGATCTTCTGGTTCTTTTATCAACAAGAACTATTTACAAATGTAAACCAGAAGGCTGAACTTGACTGTTGTTCGAGTTGTAATACTGGACTTAGAATATTTTGCAATGAATGATTCTAGTGAGTATTTGAGAGCTTTTTGATGACAAAGAATAAGCGTTGAGAATCACTGATAGCGAAGAGGAGCAGAAGACTTCTTCATTTGAATTCTTCAGCCTTTTATACTCTTTGTCTTCAACGGTCAATAAATGTAGCCAGTAGAGATAAGCTCTTTCGCATATCTTCATCGTATCATAGCATTTAATGTTCCATTAATGTCATGTAAAAGGTAAACTGCGCTTGTCAGGGCTAAATTGACTTATATGCCAAAGCGGGTAATCATCGTATCAAGCATTCTGCGTATTGGTGCAATTTTACCCAAAATAGCTCTAATCTTTTCTCCTTAATTCCAGCCTTTTATACAATTTAAACTTTGACCGTTGATTCTCTTTAAATAATTCTTTGATAACTTCTGAAGAGAATCGAAGCTCACATTTGTCTTAATAAAGAAAGCTGAAAGTCACTCTCTTTATGTATCTTAATCATATCTGAAATATCGTCGTTACTCTGTCATGTCTGAGATGTTAACGACTTCTGAAAGTACACTGTTCCTGAGTCTGAATCAATTAATTCTGATAACATCAAATCTGATGTACTCTGCTTGCTGTGTAACGAAATCTGAAATGCTGATATCTGAAATACCTTGTGTAGAGTCTGTTTATATTTGATACTCTCAAATCTGAATAATACCACTTGAATCAATATAACGGAATCTGTTACTGAGATGTCTGAATATTTTCAACTCTGAAAACCTGACCCGATATCTGAATTAACCGACCTGAATACTCAACTGATCCAAATAACCAAAATCTTATTCGAAAGCATCACCCCAATAATAGAAATCTGAATCTCTGAATACTTAACTCTGCTCAGTTCTTGATTTGAGAAAACCAACCCGATAGTTGACATCTGAATAGCTGAATACTTGACTCGATGTCTGAACAAATCCCGAATGGTCAACTCAGTTGTCAACGCAACTTAACTTAGAACTCTCGAATCTTAACTCTTCAATCCAATGGCATGAGATCACGAGATCTGAAAAATTTCCTTCTATTGTCCTCTGCGAATATTTATGTTCAGTTCTCAGTCTTATTTTGTTATCACCAAAACTTATAAATTGTATCTTAACAGAAGCCATTAGACTTTCTCGCATATGCATCATTTAAGAATTTCAAAGTTTATCAGATGGATGTCAAAAGTGCATTCTTAAATGGAATCTTGAATGAGGAAGTGTATGTTACACAACCTCCTGGCTTCGTAGATCATACCATACCTGAGTATGTGTAGAAGCCTGATAAAGAGTTGTATGGTCTAAAACAAGCTCTCAGAGCTTGATATGATACCATGTCCAAGTTTTTAATAGACCATGATTTAGTTATTGGTTCTGTAGCTAAGACACTATTTAAGTTAGTTAAAAATGATCATGTCTTGTTAGTACAGATATATGTCGATGATATTATCTTACGGCTCTACTAATTCCAAGGTTGTATGGTCTAAAACAAGCTCTCAGAGCTTGATATGATACCATGTCCAAGTTTTTAATAGACCATGATTTAGTTATTGGTTCTGTAGACAAGACACTATTTAAGTTAGTTAAAAATGATCATGTCTTGTTAGTACAGATATATGTCGATGATATTATCTTCGGCTCTACTAATTCCAAGCTTTGCGACAAATTTTCCAAGCTTATGCAGGATAAAGTCGAGATGAGCATGATGGGGGAGCTGATATTTTTCCTAGGATTACAAGTAAAGCAGCTTGAAAATGGAATATTCATCAATCAAGCGAAGTATACCAAGGAACTTCTGAAGAATTTCGGTATGGAAAATTGTTCTTCAACAGCTACTCCGATGATTGCCTCCATCAAGATGGACAAAGATGAAGCTGGAACTGCCATTGAGGGAACCATGTATCGTCGGATGATTTGTTCGCTTTTATACCTTACTGCAAGCAGACCAAACATTATGTTCTCGGTCTGTATGTGTGCCAGGTTTCAAGTCGATCCAAAACAATCACACTACATGGCTGCTAAACACACTTTTAAATACTTTAAAGGCACACATAAACGTGGGTCTTTGGTATCCCAAAGACTCAAGTTTAAATTTAATTGGTTATAGTGATGCAGACTGTGCAGGCTACAAGATTATCTACGTAGCACCAGTGGGACTTGTCAATTTCTTGGTGATAGATTAATATCATGGTTCAGCAAGAAACAGATGTCGATAGACATGTCCACAACTGAGGCTGAGTACCTCGCAGCTGGAAGTTGTTGCTCTCAAATGTTATAGATTCAACAACAATTACAGGACTATGAAGTGTCGATGCACAAGAAGCACCCATCGTCTTTGACAACACTAGTGCGATTGCGATCACTCAAAACTCCGTTCTGCATTCCAGAACCAAGCACATCGACATACGCCATCATTTCATTCAAGACCACGTACTAAATAAAGACGTTCGTGTGGAGCATGTGCCAACGGATCAGCAAGTAGCTTATATATTCACCAAGTCTCTGCCGGACGCTAGGTTTTCTTCCTTTAGAAACATTTTAGGTCTCTTGGATATGTCATGATTGTGTTCTGCATGCATAAATTCAGGGGGAACAATATAATTCAAACAGATAACTAAACAGTCAGCCGTTTGTCTTCGAGCTGGTCAGCACCGTGCTGGTCAGGTCCATATTGAGGCATGTATAGTGCAATGTTATCCCGGTGTTTGAGTTAATTGTTTCTGTGCTGGTAAATAAAATCTAACGGTGGAGATTGGGTTGCTTCTAAAACGTATTTAAATCGGACGGTCATCCTTCTGGAATTTCAAATGACTTTTTAATATGATGATGACACGTGTCCAGTAAAACCCTTCTCTCTCCCCGTTCGTACATAAATATTTTCTTTTTACTTTTTACAGTACGCTTTCAAAATTTTCGCGCATTCAAGCATTCTTGCAAGTATTTTGCAGCAATTTTTATTCAATCTCTAGCATTATCTCAATTTCCTGAACCTCCACTATCACAAATGGCCGCTTCATTCTTTGTTAACGCTTTGCAGGTCAAATTTGAGTATGTGCTTGATATGGAGCACACCGGAATGGCTCGCACGTTCAAATCCCTGGTGTACACAGTGCTTGAGGGGTTTTTAGCAGCATCAGGTTCGGTATATAAGAATACGGTGGTTGAGATCTTCGCTAATGCGAAGGTAGTTGCAGGGACAGTTATCAGTACCGTCGCCAATAGGAAATTGGCACTGACGAAGGACGTGTTTGCGGAAGTATTTGCGTTACCCACTGAGGGGATGACAAGCTTCCTAGATGTTTCGAAACAGACAGTGGTTGAGATGTGCGGTAGGTTCTCTGGGTCAGATGTGCCGTTCAGGGCAACAAGCAAAAAGAAAGAAATGAAAATGGAATATCGTCTACTCCACGATATTGTAGCTAAGGCACTGTGTGCAAAGGTTGGGTCCTTTGATATGGTTACCAGCGAGAAGTTTGATTTGATGGTAGTTATCACTGTTGGGTTGAAGGTGAACTGGGCGCAGGTGTTGTTTCAAGTGCTAGTGGCTATGGTGAACAACTCCACCCGTCAGTCACAAAGGTTTGCGGTCCATCTGAGTGTGGTGTTGGAGCGATTGGTCAAGGCAGATCTCGGGGAATCAGTCAAGCTCCATCCACAAAAAGTGCTAACCAACAAATCGGTGTAGACATACATCAAGAAAAATCTGACTGTTGGACCAGCTGGTGAAACCAGCAAGGTGTCAGGCGCCACTACCAGTGAGCATCAATCTACTGCGGGCAGTATTCCATCTACAGGGCTGAGAGAGAAGCCGGAGAAAAGAAGAAGGCCAAAAAGTCATCTTTGGAGAAGAAGCAAGAGAAGGCGGAGAAGGTGGTTGAACCGTAGCCAGAGGCGTCTGGGAGTCAAGCTGCTCCCACAAAATCTAAGTCTAGGACCAGTTCAGATGAAGATTCGTGCACAGTGAATAAATTGAAGAACCGTGGCACGAAGAGCAAACAATTTTTTGAGTCATCTGACTCTGAGACTACCGTAACTGTTCCTCCGGTGCTCATTAACCAAGTGAGCAAAGAAGGTGCCGACTACTGCTGATAATCGAACGATGTCCCAACCTGGTCCAGTCCCTGAAGAACCAGTTGGAGGTGACAATGAGTCAACCACTGGTGGACCAGAGGTTGCTGTGCAAACACCTCCAGAGTTGGAGAAACAAGCTGCTGATGGCTCCAACACTCCTGAACAGGACGGGCGTATGTAGTGCAGGAATGAAACCTCCAACATTGATGAGAAATAGGAGCGTTTGGAGGCTGAAAACCAAACTGGGAAGGCGAGCCAATATGGCTCTGTTTCTACTACTGCTTAGTGAGAGCTTGATAAGTCTATTGATGGTGGTCCCGAAGGTCTTATGGAGAATGAGGGACAGATTGATACTTGTGAACAAATCAAACAGGAGGAGAGGTGTGAATCTGCCCAACCAGCTCAAAAACCGACAACTTATACTGGCAAGGATGTCTATCTCCCATTGATATCCGGGAGATCAACTGGGTCACACACTTCCTTCCAAAGATTTACCTAGTGGATAAAGGCAAGGGAGCTCTGCCATATTTCGATCGGCCAAATCCAGTGGAGGAACACTATCTGCTGGTCATTCAGAATATAAGGGAGCAAGCGGAGTGCCAAATTTGAGTTTTCAACCAGTGGCGTAGCTTCCGAACTAGTAACCATCTGGACAAGATCCCATCTATTAAGTTCGTGCAAGAATTTGCGAAGTCTGAGAAAAAAGTTTTTGCATGGGTAGAGACGGATAAGGTCGGTGAGATGCTCCAGAGAAGGGAGCTTGTCTGGTTCAAGATAGTGGAACTGTATATGCGTGAAGCTGTTGTTGAGCATTGGAAATAATTTCATAAGGATAATCCATCAGCTAACCAGGATATTATGGCAATCCGCATGCTCGAAGCTGAGTTGGCCAAATCCAGGAAGAGCATCAACCTATTTCAAGCTGGAACCGGTTTTCCAGTCACGTATAATGAGCGATCTGCAGAGAGAGTTGGATCTTCGGATTTCACTCCTTGCTTGACTTGGGAAGAGTTTAAAGCTCAGCTTGCGCAGCTCCGCAACTCAATGCCGGATAAGCAAACGAATCAGAGACAGGATCATAAGAATCCATAGTCGATAGCGGAGGGACAGATTGAGCTGGTTGATCATATTGTTGAGCAGGTGGAGAATACAGAAAAGGAACAGTTGGGTTCTATTGATGGACACCAAGTCCTGGAGCAACCGGCTCCTGAGGAAGAGGACCAGCTGCAAGGGAATTCAATTTATGGTTCCTCTTGGCGCATTTCGGCTCACAATGAAGAAAGTGACAGTCTGTGCTTCTATCCTAGTCCCAGTCCAAGTGACCGTCTCAGTATGAGTCCTACTCTCTCTGGACATTTTCCCGTCAACAATGAGGATCATGTCGATTATCTGGGTCCGAATCCCGATTCAGAGGCAAATAATATGGACCATCAGGGTCCCAGTCCATCGAATTTACAGATGTTTGTATATAATGCTGATAGAGAAGAGAATAACAACACCACCTAGAGTGAAGCTTCTTCCCAAGCTAGTCCTCAGCAAGTCTTTGTTTCTATCCCCCAGGCAAACCTTGATGCTGATCTCAAGATTGAGAAGATGCAAAACGCCGTTTCTTCCCTAGATACCAAGGTCCAAACCATGGATTCCATAGTTGGATCTCTGGATTCCAAAGTTGAGGAACTGTTGCGAATACAGACTTTTATGAAGCACGACTTTGGCATTTACAAGCAAGAATTTTACGAAAATATGGATACGGTGGCAGCAAACGTTGCGTCTTCTCGGACATTGTTGGAAACCAATCTGGTCCATCAATTCACAGAGCATCAGCTGCAAATTTCCAGTGATCTGGATTTTGTCAAGATGCAGCTGGCTGAGTTAGTTAATCACCTTAAGGAGTTGGGTGATGCCAAAAAGTGGGAAGGACCGAGTAGACAGGGATAAGGTCCAAGTAGTACAAGGGGTGAGGGACCAAGCAGTAGAAAGGATCAAGGGACGAGCAGCTATACAAGGAGAAGATGGTTTTGAACAAGGGCGGACTCAGTAGTTTTCGTATAGAATCAAGAAAGTTTTGTTGTATAGCCGATTTGTGTAAATTGATTAATAGCCTAATAAAATTTCTTCTCATGACCAAAGTTTTGTCATCACCAAAAGGGAGAAATTGTTAGAGTTAATTTCATAAGTTTTGGTGATGAAAAATAAAAAGAGTTTAATCAGATCAAAGGTACAAGATCCGAACGAAGCTTACAACGTTGGACTAAGAAACCAGATCGGAGCAGATTCAAGCTGGTTAAGGTCAAACCAGCTCAGGTTACTTAGGTGCGCTGTTTGAGGAGAAACCAGTAAAGGCAATTTGGTCAAGCTGGTTAAGGTGAAACCAGTCAAAAGATGCTTAGTCGGATAAGGACGGTTTAGCTGAGAAAATTCGAAGAATTTGAAACAGAGAGCATTAAGATGAAGAGCAGCAAAACAGTGATTTACAGTTGAGAGAACATATCACAGTGGTAGTGATAAGTGGTATAATAGACCAGCTGGAGTGATAAGTGGAATAACAAACCAGCTGGAAGACCAGTTAAGTAAACCAACTCAAAGCAGAATGGTTTTACAAGAGTTATAGTACTGAAGATATGAGTTCACAATGATTGCTATCTGAATCAGTACATAACAAAGACATGAGCAGAATACTTCAAAGAAGATTGGATATAATCAAGCTCAGAACCCGATCAAGAAAAGCAGCTCAATGTTCAGAAACCAGATCGGGAACCTGTTGGGATCCGGATCACGCCTCCCGGTGGGGCAGCGGAAGAACGAAAAACATGTGCCGGGAGACGATCAATACGATATTAACAAAACAATTCTATGACATTCATAGGGTGTTTTAAAGGAATACCTTGCTGGCAACTCGTGCCTGGCTCCAACCGGAATTACAAGAACGCCGGCTCTTCACGGTAGTTGGCGGTAGATCCATCAATCAGGTCCACGACCGGATCCAAGATTCCTTCGTCAGCCTTCACTATAAGGCCTGACGAGATCTGTGTGGACGGATTCTCCTCGTCGAGTTGGCCGGAAACAATTTTCCGGCGAGAGAAGCGGCGGCGGCGGCGGCGGTGGCTTATGAGAGGAAGGGGCGGCGTGTTTTGCTTAGGGTTAGGGTTACAAGCATTTAGTGTTGATTAATGAAGTCTAGTCTTAATTAAATAGACTAAGTGAAGGACTTGGACCGGCCCAACGGGCCCGGGTCCAACGGATGAACATTCGGTTCATCCCCATCACCGCGACTTCCTCGTAACTCCGATCGCCGATCAGATCGGACCGATCGACTTAGTTTCCAAAACTGAACACTATGATCTGAAAAGCCATTTTTCAGAACCCCGGTGCAAAATGACCGTTTTGCCCCTCAACATCGGCAAATCACGATTTGACCTCTGTTGACTTTTTAGGAAGTCGCACTCCCAAAATCCTCTTCGTATGCTCAACACATTGAGCTGAGTATCCGTGCGTGAATCTCGAATCCAGTACTTGTGTGAACCTCAATGGTTCAGGGATACAGCTAGCCGTGGGCCCACAACCATTGTGGCTCTGGAATCACAATTCCGGACTTGCCCAACGGATCATGGTAAAAGCGTCTAGCAACATCGCCCCATGATCCCCTAGGTATCACTGATAGTGCCTGCAAGAACCAGTTGGTCGTGGTTAGCGTACAGTACGGTCCTTTCAATCCATATATCCCGATCAGATCAACGACCATTGGTAAATCGAGAGTCGCTACTGATCCGATAGCTATGCATACATCTTGGAGATCGAATAGTGACATCGCGAGTCTAACTAGGTAAACACATTTACCTAAAACACTTCTAGTACTCTGGCCAGAGATTTATACACTATTATCCCCTCAGATAGCATAGGATATCCACGCATGTCTGCGAGCGGTGAATCCTCGACAACGATGCATCGAATCCTACATGCATCGGGGTCTCACCCAATCGCGACGCCTTATGACCCCAAGTGAGTCGGAAAACGGGTCAAAGAATCCTCGACAACGATGCATCGAATCCTACATGCATCCGGGGTCTCACCCAATCGCGACGCCTTATGACCCCAAGTGAGTCGGAAAACGGGTCAAAGTGAGACGCCTATCATGTAGAGTCTCAATGACGTTTCGAGTCGTGAGGACTAATCAGTACAACCAAGACCTCGGACTTATCCACTCGACAAATGGTAACCACTTGGAAAGTCCGAAGGAGGGTAGTTCGATAGATCACCAGGTCACTATCTATCTGCATGCTCAGAACATCACAATGTTCCCTACCAATGAAACATGGTACTTCGCATCGCAGATACTAGTCTCGAACTCGGGCGGCCTTATCCTCATTTTGACGGCCCAATCGACTAGGAACATGTTCAGAATACACAGTGACTATTAGATGTGTTTCATGATAGCCGTCGTACCCACTATCACATCTAACATACACTTTAGTGCATTCTAGGTCTTTACTCAACGCAATTTTAAATCATTATCCATACAATGAAAGTAAAGAATGCCATATAATAAATGCGAATATCATATATAAAGATTGTCATATACAAGAGTCTATAAACCCAAACGCCACAAGTTGGCTAGTTGGGCATCTAATCTAACAATCTCCCACTTGCCCTAAAGCCAACTACTCATCAGACGCAGTCCCATTGTTTCGCGATTTTTTTCAAACAACGGTCCTGGCAAGGGCTTCGTAAGTGGATCAGAAATGTTGTCCGCAGAGGCGACTCTCTCAACTGCTATGTCACCTCTAGCCACAATATCCCGGATTATGTGGTATTTCCTCAGTATGTGTTTGGATCTTTGGTGAGACCTAGGCTCCTTTGCTTGCGCAACGGCACCCGTGTTGTCGCAGTACACCGGGACTGGACCAACTCCATTAGGAATGACGCCCAACTCTTGGACGAAATTCCTTATCCAAACAGCCTCCTTAGCAGCAGCTGATGCTGCGATGTACTCAGCCTCAGTGGTTGAATCCGCGATGGTGTCTTGATTGGAACTCTTCCAAGAGACAGCACCACCATTGAGCATGAATACAAATCCAGAGGTTGATTTCGAATCATCCAGGTCACACTGGAAGCTAGAATCAGTGTAGCCTTCCATTTTCAGTTCACCACCCCCATAGACCATGAACATATTCTTAGTCCTTCGTAAGTACTTAAGAATATCCTTCACAGCCTTCCAATGCAATTGGCCGGGGTTGTCCTGGTAGCGGCTCGTGACACTCGGAGCATATGCGACATCCGGTCTAGTTGAGATCATGCCATACATAATACTACCTATTGTCGAGGCATATGGTACATGTGCCATACTCTCTATCTCCTCATCCGTCTTTGGACACATATTCTTAGAAAGAGTGACCCCGTGGCACATAGGTAGGTGTCCTCTCTTGGACTCTTCCATAGAGAACCTCTTAAGTATGGTATCGATGTAGGTAGCTTGGGTGAGTCCGAGCATCCGTTTAGATCTATCCCTATAGATATGTATTCCAAGAATATAGGATGCTTCACCCATGTCCTTCATCGAGAATCTACTAGACAACCATACTTTAGTTGACTGCAGCATTCCTACATCATTCCTAATGAGTAGAATGTCGTCCACATAAAGTACGAGGAACGTCACAGCGCTTTTAACTACCTTCTTGTAGACACATGGCTCCTCGGGATTCTTGATGAAACCAAATTCCTTAATTGTTTCATCGAATCTCAGGTTCCAACTTCGCGATGCTTGTTTGAGACCGTAGATCGATCTCTGAAGCTTGCATACCTTATGCTCGCTTCCAACGGATGTGAAACCCTCAGGCTGCGTCATATAGATCTCTTCCTTAATGTTTCCATTAAGGAACGTAGTTTTCACATCCATTTGCCATATCTCATAGTCGTACCATGTGGCTATGGCTAACAAGATTCTAATTGACTTGAACATTGCGACTGGCGAGAAGGTTTCATCATAGTCATCACTTTGCCTTTGAGTGTAACCTTTCGCGACCAGTCGTGCCTTGTAGGTCATTACCTTACCATCAGGCCCAAGTTTTCTCTTGTATACCCATTTGCATCCAATAGGAACAATTCCTTCGGGAGGGTTGACAAGAGTCCAAACTTGGTTAGCATGCATTGAGTCAAACTCAGACTGCATTGCTTCAAGCCATAAGTTAGAATCAGCATCGGAAATTGCCTCCTTGAAAGTTCTTGGATCAGATCCAACAACTTGATCACCTTGATCATCTTCAAGGAGAAAACCATATCTCTCAGGAGCCCTAGGAATCCTTTCGGATCTCCTAGGTGCGACCATTTCTGGTATTGGCTCTGTAGGTGCGGGAGATTCACTCGGTACTTCGTTTGGATCTCGAACCTCTTTGAGTTCTACTATTCTGCCCTTTCTATCAAGTAGAAATTCCCTTTCCATAAAGGTGGCATTTCTAGAAACAAACACTTTTGTTTCGCTCGGATAGTAGAAGTAGTATCCAATGGAATTCTTTGGATACCCAATGAAGTAGCATAAGATGGATCTCGTATCCAGCTTATCTCCCACTGTCTGCTTCACGTAAGCAGGACATCCCCAAATCCTCATAAATGAGTACTTGGGTGGTTTTCCCATCCATATCTCATACGGAGTCTTATCCACTGCCTTGGTGTGGACATTGTTCAACAATATTACCGCCGTTTCGAGCGCATAGCCCCAAAACGAGGTAGGAAGCTCAGTGAAGCTCATCATAGATCGAACCATGTCCAACAAGGTCCGATTACGACGCTCCGCTACACCATTGAGCTGTGGTGTGGTCGGAGGGGTACACTGTGCGAGAATCCCATTCTCTTTCAGATAGTCTTGAAATTCAGCACTCAAGTATTCACCACCTCGATCGGATCGAAGTGCTTTAATACTTTTGCCTAATTTATTTTCTACTTCAGCCTTGAATTCTTTGAACCTTTCAAAGGATTCAGACTTGTGCTTCATCAAGTACAAGTACCCATACCTTGAGAAATCGTCGGTAAAGGTGATGAAGTATGTGTGACCATATTTAGTACCAATACTAAACGGGCCGCACACATCAGTATGGATCAAATCCCATAGGCCTTGAGCATGCTCACCCTTGCCCTTGAAGGGTTGCTTGGTCATATTTCCATTGAGACAAGACTCACAAGTCGGTAGGGAGTTAATGTCTGACAGATCAAACATGTCACTCCTAACTAACTTGTTCATCCTACTTAGAGAAATATGACCTATCCTAGCGTGCCAAAGTTGTGCTGGGTTCAAGTTATCGTGTTTCCGTTTAATCGTTGTTGTATGTGCTTCGACATCGCGAGTTGGAACGTCTTTTAATTTTAAGGTGTATAAATCGTTTTCGCGTTCCCCAATTCCAATTAAACATTCATTCTTGTAAATATTGCAAATCGAATTAGCAAACATACAAGAATATCCACACTATCAAGCATAGAAACAGAAATAATGTTCTTTATTAATTCGGGAACAAATAAAACGTTTCTCAATAACAACTTAAAATCAGAAGACAGAAATAAATAAACATCTCGTATAGCTACTGCAGCAACTCTTGCTCCATTGCCAAGCCTCAAGTGGGTCTCACCCTCTCTAAGACGTCGGCTTCTTGTCATCACCTGCAAATCATTGCAGATATGGGATCCACATCCGGTATCAAGTACCCAAGAAGTCGAATTAAGAGACATATTTATTTCAATATAGAACATACCTTTCGCAGTTTGCAACTGCTCGAGGTACTCCTTGCAGTTCCTCCTCCAATGCCCAGCCTTGTGGCAGTGGTGGCAAACATCCTCAGACTTGTTCGGTTTTGAAGCCTTTGCCTTTGGCTTCTTGGCGGACTTCTCCTCCTTCGCAGGAGCAGAACGCTTCTTGCTCTTGCGTCTGGGTCCCCTCTTCGCAGAGGAAGAAGAACCCATAAGGAGGACAGGTTTGTCCTTCTTTATGGTCCCTTCAAACACTACAAGCATGTTAACCACCTCTTCAAGGGTGGCTGCCAGCTTGTTCATGTTGAAGTTGACCACAAAACGGTCAAATGCAGCGGGTAGCGAGAGGAGGAGTACATCTACCGACAGCTCGTGTGGAAGTGCGATATCAAGGCCCGACAGCTTTTCAACGAGCCCAATCATACGAACCCATGCTCGCGGACCGAAGTCCCATCGCACATGCGGCTCGTCATCATCTCCTTGACAGCCGTGAATCTCTCATGTCAAGAGTTCTCCCCGTATAGCTCTTTGAGATGAAAAAGTATGTCAGCAGCATACTTCGTCTTCTCAAAACGCCGTTTCATTTCATTGGACATCGATGCCATCACATAGCATCGAGCTTTAACCTCGTCGTCCCACCATTGTTTAAGTGTTATCAGCTCCTCAGGGCTGATATCGGCAGGGGCTTCCTTCGGAGGACTCTTCTCTATCGCATAAAGAAGTTTCTCCGAAGCCAATACAAGATTGAGGTTACGGAGCCAGTCTTGGTAGTTCAGACCGGTGAACCTGTTGCTATCCATTATAGCAGCGAGCGGGTTTTTCATCGAAACCATTTTAAAAGCAGTAATACTGAAAAGGAAAGCAGACATACATTACTAACTATATAAAAATAATCGCTAAGACATAAAATATGGTCGTTAAGTTTTATGAATTACCCTCCCACTATTTTAACGATTTCACCACCCTCTAATGAAATCGAGAAAACAGGTTTCTTTAGTGGGTACACGGAGCCCAATCAAGCGATCATGGACCCGAATAATATCAGCCATCCAGACCCCCAAAAGGTAGTTTCCGATTGCAACCGGTGCAACCTCCATGTATTCACCTCACGTCCAGTAAGGACCCAATAATATGACGCCGTTTACTATCACGTGTCAAGATGACCCATCAATGTTGAGTCGTGAAGGACGGTCCCCTTAACGTCCCCAATAATATGAGCCAACGTTAAAGGGAGTTCCAACCGACTCACAACAATTGTCAATGGCGTGGAAAGCTTTCCGGCATACATGACCCCCTCAATAATATGAGCCGGGTCATGTATACGGGTAGCATCGACGTACACTCATTGTTGATGGAAGGTAGGGAAATTTAAACAATTTTAAATACCCTTTAGTTTATCGAATACACATTTATCTTGATATAAGTTTTAAATCATATTTAAAACGAGGGATTTTATTTTGAAAAACTTTGGTCTCATGCATTTATTTTAAATCAAATTTAAAACATGCAACATGCGGATTCAATTAACTATATAACAACATATATAAATATTGGGATGATCGATCGCGAGAGCTATGCGGTCCGTGGTTGCCAGCCACGGACCTGGGTCCAATCCTAGGGGTAATGCAATATGCAATGCAATCCTATTACAATGCTTCCGGTTTTACAGATCTTCGATCTTCAATATTCTTGATCGTCATCTCCACCGTCTTCGGATGTCCTCCCACTAAATCTAGTAATTTTACATTTAAATTTACCATGACATATAAGGGATACATTTATCAAGGGATGGGAACGGGCCACAAACAGGCCCACTTTAAATGATAATCAAAATATTTACAAACCGAATCACAAAAACCTATCGCATACACCTAACAAATTGGGCACGGCTCTCGATCATCCCAATCATGCAGATAATCTAATTAACATGCATAAACTAAATAATCTAATTATTTATCGCAAAATCATATTTTAATCATAAAATCGCATTTTGTCGATAAAATCAAATTT
>KV014932.1:131139-144295 GCA_001598015.1 Dorcoceras hygrometricum | reverse complement strand
AAAAGTCGAACCAATACGATTGGTCTAATAATGACCCTTTATTTTCAACACTATCAAACTACCAATATGAGGAGAAGACCTGTATCAATAGCGTAGTGGGCTTCCGAAAACCGGTATTCTCGACTTTTAAGGGCGATTGTTGTCACGTGGGCATCATTATTGAAGGCATTGCAACACTTTATTGAAAGGAATCTTGGACTCCTTTAGTCTCACATATTAATTTAAGAGGAATTTTGGATGCAGAACAATTATTTATTTTCTCCTTAACCCATCTACAATGGTAATGACCACTCCAGCACCCAGACAACTCAAGTTCCAAGCTCCAACCCAATCCCACAAGCACAAAAAGAGATAACTTACCCAAAATATATGCATGGGAAGTTTAAAGCTACATATGAGATAATGATGGAGTGATATGATTTAATGTTTCATCTAGTTGTTTATTTAAAATAAGAGTTTATCACATTGGTTAGTTGGTTAGCGAGTCTTATCTTTTGGTTCCTTGGTTATCTAGATGACTATATTTATTAGAATAGGTCCAATGATCTTACCATGTGCTAAAAGGTGCAAAACGATGGAAAGAAAACAAAAGATTGGAAAAGAAAAGTCGAACCAATACGATTGGTCTAATAATGACCCTTTATTTTCAACACTATCAAACTACCAATATGAGGAGAAGACCTGTATCAATAGCGTAGTGGGCTTCCGAAAACCGGTATTCTCGACTTTTAAGGGCGATTGTTGTCACGTGGGCATCATTATTGAAGGCATTGCAACACTTTATTGAAAGGAATCTTGGACTCCTTTAGTCTCACATATTAATTTAAGAGGAATTTTGGATGCAGAACAATTATTTATTTTCTCCTTAACCCATCTACAATGGTAATGACCACTCCAGCACCCAGACAACTCAAGTTCCAAGTTCAAACCAATCCCACAAGCACAAAAAGAGATAACTTACCCAAAATATATGCATGGGAAGTTTAAAGCTACATATGAGATAATGATGGAGTGATATGATTTAATGTTTCATCTAGTTGTTTATTTAAAATAAGAGTTTATCACATTGGTTAGCGAGCCTTATCTTTTGGTTCCTTGGTTATCTAGATGACTATATTTATTAGAATAGGTCCAATGATCTTACCATGTGTTAAAAGGTGCAAAAAGGTGGAAAGAAAACAAGACATAGGAAAAAAAGTCGAACCAATACGATTGGTCTAATAATGACCATTTATTTTCAACACTATCAGACTTCCAATATGAGGAGAAGACCCGTATCGATAGCGTAGTAAAATGGACTTCCCAAAACCGGTATTCTCGACTTTCAAGGCATGTCGTGACGAGAACGTTTTCTTTCTTTAAGGGCATTACAATACTTCTTTGAAATTGGCTGCGAAACAATATAAATTTATGATATCACTTCTTTCTTTAACGTCAATCAGCCCATGCATAAGTTTATGTACACCTCCCAGCCATCAAGATCCATCGCCGTATCTCTCCATCTCCATAAGGGTACATCTTCTAATCAGATTCAAGTTTCTCTTCAGGTTTAACGTTTATCTCAGATGCAAAATGAAGTGTTTTATGTGAATATGATGCACTGCAGAGATCGCATCTACGTACAGCGAAGGGAGAAAAACAGACATCAGGATATCAGTAACTTGATCGAGGTGGAAGCATATATACAAGATGCCTCGTGGGAATGTTAATATTCTGGGTAATACATTTCAACTTATACTTTCGATGTTACTTCTGGTTGGTGTTTGTAAAATCAGGGACGTAAGCAGAATTTGATCAAAAAATTTTCACAAGTCAAAAATTAGGTCCTGGTATGATAGTAAGAGCTCGGAATGACCAGATTCAAAATTTCGGTGCCTAAGAGTGGTTTCAAGTAATCTTTTAGATGACACAGGACTTGGGGAGTGAGACCCTGCAACTTTAAGTTATATCTAAAAATTTAGTTTGAAACGAAACAATAAGAAAAAACAAAAGGTAATTAATCGATGATGTATATAAAACTTGCAATTAAATAACCATGAATAGATGCATCGATCTGTTGTAGAAAAAGAAACCCTAATCCGGATTAAAAGTAACTAAACAAAACCAAACTCAACCACAGACCAACACTATTGTCTAAAATAATTTGCGTGAGTTTAAAACTAAGTGTTGCATAAATTCGAGTATATACAAATGAATTAGTATTTTTTTTCTGATATTTAATGAAAAGTTCTTTTTCTATATAGAACTATTGAGTTGGTATTTCGCCACTTCGACTTTTCGTTCCACAACTAGAACGGACTACCTGCTCTCTTTTATGTCTTGTATTTTAGAATAAAATATTACCTTTTATACTGTCTTTAATCGAAAATAACGAGTCAATATTAAGTTTCCTTTTTCATTTACTTCAGAGAAGGTATGCTGCTTCAAACATATATAATCAATTGTTATTATTATGATTTTTATGAAGAGAGAACATGATCAGTTATGAAGCATTTTAACGTTTTCCACTTCAATGGTTTCTTCATTCCATCTATCTCAGCCATGCAGAGAAAAAAGTACTCGTTCTTCTTCAATTTTACACGTTGTCTATACAGTCACTACATATCCTACAGTTTTCACATGCATTAACACTCCTCTGTCTTCTTGGATCAATTCCCACTCCTCGTTTCAATTAATCTCGTATTGTAAACATCTTTCATTTATTGTGAGGGCCTAGAGGCTAAAATAACTAGAGTTATATATATATATATATAATAAGTACAAATCCATCACAACAAACGTCAAGTAGTAGAACACATAGGGTCGGCGGAGGTATGCGCTACAAATTCTGAAAAATGTCGCTCGAGCCCTGGAGTCGCTTTGAAAAATGATTTTGGACTAAGAACACACTAAGGAGACCAAGTCCCTTGATTGATGAAACATATCAGATTTGGTTTCAAGGTAGTTACCCTAACAAAAATTGCAGCTCTGAAACAATGCAATGACATCTCTGAAAATGAAATCTTTGGTACCATAGATTTTGCATTCTCGAAAGAGTTGTTTATCCGATTTGTAGTAAAATGTATCCTATAATCTTAGTAATGTGCTTTTCTTCGTCGTGATTGACCATGAGAACAACCTTAAATTTCTGGTCCAGCAGAGCTTTCAGATGTAATGATAAAATTATCTATAAAACCAGCCCCAAAAACATCTGACAAATAAAATATTTAATTAGGTCAACACAAAAAAAAACTCATGTAGCACCGTAGTTCAACTGGAGGAAAGAATTTGAAAACAAAGTTTTGAAACTAAACTCACTAACTATTACGTGACTAAAAGTTCCAAATTCTAGAGCATGGTGACCCATTGAGATTTTGGCCACGCCAACTCCATTTTCGGCCAAAATGATGTTTATTGGGTCGACAAGTGTGTCGAATTTTATGTAAACTCTGGCCATTAAATGTGTACGTAGAACATTGCACAATTCGAAGGAGTCACAACAAATGCATCCACGATAGTCCAAAAAGCTCCTTGATGTGTCTGCGATACTATCATGTGATTCATGTCACGTTGTACCTCTGCTGCTAGTATAGCATATGCATGATGTTTGAAAAATAAATTAAAATGTCAACCATCCAAACAAAAATTAATTAATAAAACATCATGTAGAGAAGTCTTCAAAGGTTTTGACAGTGTTGCTCATTCTGATGGGAGTGATGGCTGGTATTTGAACTTATTTTTCTAGAGTCTTGTCTATACCACACCAGTGGTGGAGATATGATAGGAAATGTTAATGTAAACACATCTCAGGCATTAGGTATAGTAACATAGAGACATCATCATATACATGAACCTAACAAACATTGTGCTAGTCGGAGATATAGGTGGCATGACAAAATCATGATACACCTACATGCTCCATCATTTGGAGCTTTTTGCAGTGGCACATTAAGTAGGTGTCTATCTTTTGTTGTTCAAATATGCTCCTCCAGTTGAACTATCTTGCTATACATTTTTTTTGTGTACCTAATTTTCTTGTCACCTGTTTGGAGTTGGTCATAGTAAAGTTTATTACTTTACTCTACAGAACGAGGATCCTAGATTGTTGTTAGTCACATCGAAGAATATGCGTCTTACAAGTGCAAATTCCTAAGATTTGAAAGCATATCGTATTCCAAATCGTACAAACAACTCTTGTGATATATGTGTTACCATGTATCATTTTCAAAGATGCCGTTGAAGTGTTTCAAAGCTGCGCAATGTTTTGCTAGGACACCATATCTGATATATGTCGCCGATGAGAGGAAAAAAAGACTTAGTGTCCCTTGATGCATTGTCTTCCGGAATTCATCTTTCAAATTGGTTCTAGTTCTCGAGCCACATATTTAAGAATTGTGGCGTATTTTGGATGACCCTACCCGCCAAATGTGAGTCGGCCTCCCCAACATATAGAAATAAATAAAATAAAGGATATGGTTTGTGCATTTTCCAAAAACTTAATACTAATGCATATATAGTTTTGAAAGTTTATTAGGTCATTTTCTAAACCATGTAGTTGTATATTCACTTTATTTTTCTTCAATATTATATTTTATATACCGATATTGTAAGAATTAATTCATGTCTAACAAAATAACATGATATTGAATGCATAAACCAGATCAATAATTATCTCCAGTCATTGATTTCGATATGGAACTTTGAATAGCACATGCAATGAAATACAATTGTACAGAGTCTTTTAAGCACTCCATACTTACAATATATAGAATGAATAATTTTAGGTGTGTGCTTGGGACTCAAATCCACTATTTATAGATGATTTGATTCATCAGCAATTCCATCAAGATTGTGAAAAATCTCAGATATATATATATATATATATAGATATATATGTGTGTGTGTCTTGTATTATGAAATATTGTATTATAACTGAGTACTCCCAATTCATGTCTCATTTGTAATAAATTATTAACAAATTGACATTTTTTAGGTTAGTATGATGTTAATATGATAGGATCGGGTTCATGTCAAGTGGAGGTGAATAAACACATTTGAAAATATTAGGCAAGTTAATCTGGATCAATAGCTCGACTTTGGTTCTCAGACTGATCAGATATCTTGAGCTATAAAAAAATGTGCCGAAATTATTTTATCAGTGAACTTAAATAAGTACATGAAGGTAAACAAGACATGACTATGTTTCTGGAAGTTCAAAAATAAGCTTCTATATTTATGTGCAACCCACTTCAACTTAGTTAACACATTCTGAGATGGAACTCTTGTTGGCGTATAGCAGATCCGGATCGTGCCCCAGAAAGCAGTGGAAGATTTTAAAATTTTTGGTCCGCGGCGGACGAGCCGAGGCGGTTGCACAATTATATATTGTGATGAATCTTTTGCATTTATAGCCAGATTAGAAGCTGTTAGAATGTTTCTTGCATATTTCACATTCACATTCAAAATTTTAAAGTTTTTCAAATGGATGTAAAGCGTGCGTTCTTAAACAACATCCTATCTGAGGAAGTGTATGTTGCACAACCTCCTGGCTTCGTTGATCATTCCAACCCAGATTATATTTATAAACTGGATAAAGCTCTGTACGATCTAAAACAAGCATCAAGAGCTTGGTATGATACTTTGTCCAAGTTTTTAGTTGATCATATTTTGTAATTGGAACAGTAGATAAAAAATTTGTTCAAATTTGTTAAGAGTGATCATGTTTTGCTCGTCCAAATATATGTCGATGACATTATTTTTGGCTCAACTAATCTTAAACTATGATAAATGTTCTAAACTGATGCAGGATAAGTTTAAGATGAGCTTGATGGATGAACTGACATTTTTTCTTGGGATTACAAGTCATACAGCTTGAGAATAGGATATTCATAAATCAAGCTAAGTACACCAAGGCATTTCTGAAGAGGTTCGGATTGGAAAAATATTCAGCCGCAGCTACTCCGATGAATGCTTCATCAGGCTAGACAACGACGAAGTTGGTACTGCCATTGAGATAACGTTGTATCGGGATGATCGGATCGCTTCTGTACTTAACTGCTAGTAGACCAGACATTATGTTTGCGCTTTGTATAAGTGCCAGATTTCAAGCCAATCTGAAACATTCTCATTTCATTGCTGTCAATTGCATTTTAAAATATCGCACTCAAAGCGTGGGTCTTTGGTATCCCAATGATTCTAGTCGCAATTTGATTGGCTATTCTGATGCAGATTACGCAGGTTGCAAAATAGATCGGCGGAGCAGAAGTGGAACTTGTCAGTTCTTTGGTGGCATGCTAATTTCATGGTTGAATAAGACACAAACTTCCATAGCAACGTCTACTGCTGAAGCAGAGTATTTAGCAGTAGGGAGCTTTTGTGCTCAAATTTTATGGATTCAACGACAGCTTAGAGACTATGATGTAAATGTTGTCGAAAAGCCTATTTTCTTCTACAATACAAGTGCTATTGCAATCACTCTGAACCTCATGCTGCATTCAAGAATCAGGCATATTAACATCAGACATGATTTCATAAGAGACTTGGTACTGAAAAAAGACATCCGGCTTGAGCATGTACCAATAGATCAGCAAGTAGCTGATATCTTTACGAAGCCTCTATCGAACGCTAAGTTCCATATTTTAGAAATATTTTGGTCTCTCAGATTTTTCTTAGTTCTGAATGCATTTGTTCAGGGGGGAACAAAATTGTCAAACAGACAAGAGCAAAGTCTACAAACTACATCCGTGCTGATCTGATCAGCTTAAACACGCATACTATAGATCTTATCACGGTGTTTGGAAAGTTGTTTCCTATCTGACACGGTAAAAATGAACGGTTGCGATTTAATCATTTTTTAATTTTGCAAAATCGTATGGTTACTTGTTTGAATTTCAATAAAATCTACGACTGCCACGTACACCAAAGTCTTGTTACCATTTCACACATTTTTTAAAAGATTCTGCAATCTAATTTCTTCCATAAGTTTCAAAAACAATCCTTCTGTACTCAGCTTGCAGAACTCAAAAATTTTCTCAAAAATCTTTTCGAAGAACTACAGGGGTTTTCACACTCTATCGCTGCAAATTGCTTTCTTGGTATATTAATGTCTTTGCATGTGAACTTTCAGTCAGTTCTCTTGATGTCGGATATGGAAATGGTTCAGATGTTTCGCTCCTTGGCATGGTCAGGACTCAACGGTTTTTATTGGCATCAGACTCCAGAACAGATTGGGGGAGCATCATGCTCCAGAGCAGTAGGTTTAAATTTTTGATAAGGAATTTTTGTCAACTCCTGTTCAAGACAGTCCAATTCATTCTTTATAGGAAACCGATTTTCAGCTATTGGAGCTCAAGCTAATGAAGAGATAGAAACAAATCATTAATATTGATCTTCTAGATCAAGAGTGTAACAAGGATTTACCTATGGTTCCCGTTCCTACAAGTACGCTGAAGTTGTGGAGTGCTTAAATGGACGTGATGCCAAAAATGGGAAAGTAGTAAAAAGAAGATGTACAAAAAATATGAAGATTTGGAGAAGCCTATCTTGATTCAGATCAATTCTAGTACTAGCACAGTTTAGATTTTAGAGCTTATCGGAAATCAGTTCAGAGTTCAAGTGCATATTAAAACCAATTCAGGACTGCGTGCAGGGAACATGGATCCTCATTGATACTTCAAAATGGATAACATCATAAGGATGCAGATTTTGGTTTCAAGGCTTGAATCAAGACATGTTACAGAATAGCTTAGACAATGCGTCAATGTTTCGATGCAAGAAAAAATTTTACATCTTCTATTCTAGGTTTTTCATCACTAAAAAGTGAAAAATTATTGAGTAAAATATTTTAAATTTTGGTGAAGACAAAAATCAGCTCAGAGGTAAACCAATAAGATTAGTCAAAGCATAAGAATGATATAAGCTGAGTAAAGTCTAATCAGATCAGGAGTAAAGTCCAATCAGCTTTGAAACAGATCAGTTAAGAAGCATAGAGCGAATCGGATCGGAATAGCAGATCAGATCAGAAGAACATATCATATCAGGAGTAATGTTAACACAACAAATCGAAAATAGGTTGAGGAAGGACAACTAAATTTGGTTTGAAGATCAGCTCAGATCAGATCAGATTGGATTGTATCAGTTCAAGAACAGAATGTTATAGCAGTTCAGATCAGATCAAGGTCGAAGTGCAGAACAATTCATATTAGGACTTTGAGCAGAACAGACCAGATCAGAACAAATCAGCTTAGTAGGAAGAGCTGAATGAATCAAACCAGAACAAGAGCATATCAGAACAATGTGAGACTATGATTTGACAGAAGTGTATATCAGATATGATTTTCGGCTAAGTATCAGATATGTTAGAGTCAAGACGTATATATAATTTGCTATTTGAAGAAGCATTTAATGGAGCCGTTTAAAGACAAATACAATCTCTAGATGCTCATTAAATGCAAAGAAGAGAATTCAACGGCTCTCTCTACCGGATATATTTATTACCGTTTGAATTCAAAGAGTATAAATAGAAGTGGAGAGCGGTTCGGAAAAAGGGGACACACGAGAAACAAGTTGACGAGAACAACAACTGCGAAATGTCTTCTTTATCTTATTCATTTTACAAAAGAAATTTTTCGTTGTTTTCATATTAATATTCTATAAAGTAATCCAGCTGAATGTTGAATACTATAGGCTTGTAACTTTTCAGATTATATTAGAAAAAGCCTTCCATATTTTTATTCACGGTCTGTGTGTTGTTTGTTGAGTGATATTAGGAGTTCATCTCGGGTGCAGTCTGACTAAGTGATTTATGATACTATGTATTCTACTCAAAGTCTTCTAGTGAAAACTCTTCCAGTTTGAAAGAAGACGTAAAAGTGTTGTTTCGAAATTCCAGAAATAAATCCGACTCTCATAAGTTTTTAGGCTTTCAGTTTACATATTCGTATTTTCAGTTCACTGCTTGATTGAAATCTTTCCATATAATATTTTTATTTATCAAGAAATCAGATTAGATTGAATACTGGAGTCAGCTTTTAACCGAGCTGTTTCTAAAAATCATTTTTGAACATAAAGATTTCAAAAGATTTTATTCACCCACAATCTAAATTCTCATCTGGTGTTTCGATCCTCTCATATTACAATAAATTAGGTATTATTAGACGATAATGAAACCTCAATACAATTATCTTTGAGCTAATAATGAAGATCAATCAAACATAATAATTATAATAATATATATCTTTGAAATGTGAATTAAAAAAGCATGATAATATCGTAACTCAAACATCTTTGATAATAAAACATTTATGTTGATAATCAAATATTATATGAAAGGCCTATCAAAGTAGAAGAATAAAACAACTTCAATCCACTCAATATATTGTTGAAGTAAAAAAGGTTTACTTCATTCTCACACCAAATCCAACTCATTCTCACGTCAATTCAATTATCAAATATTTACGGATACCACTTAGGTTAGTGGGCACCCTTGTATAATGATTGATTGTTAGTGAGCCATAATTAAGTTTGATAGGAAAATGAAAAAATCTAGAATAAGGTCAGACTAAACCATCTTATCATAACATTATTTTCAGTAAACATAATTAGATAATATTACACGTAAACTGAGTATCAATAGACAACATTTATATTTTGTTGTGAAAATAACTGATAATGCTAAAACAGCTATTAAAAGTGATAAATATTAGTAAATCTAACATATTGGTCTTATTATTCGCTAATTTATTTGATCGTAGTCCCACGTGAGTATTTATCATCGGTTTACACCCTTCTCACTCGATGTACCTTTACTCGCTGGCTATTCCATTTATTTGCATGGGCAATCATGTGGGCCATGCACATCAATTATTGTCAAATGTCATTTGGGGCCATGCAAATCAATGGTTATTACGCCCACAGCTGTGAGCTGTGGGATTGAATTTTCACTTTTCGAGCTGTGGGGTGATTGAATTTTCCCTTTTGGGCTGGACTAACAGAAAGAGTGAAGTCCCATTATTGTTTTCTTTTCTTTTCTTTTTTTTTTTTTAATTCCATGATTTTGTTAAGAATTTATTGACTTGTATTAGGATCCTCAATGAATCATATGATAATTTTATATCACACGTCCTTTTCATGAGGTGACATTTTTATACATTAATCAACCTCACTTAATTTGCAATTTGCATGTGCCAAAGGCATCCCACAACAATAGAAGTCAAAACCAACATCAAAAAAACTTACAAAAAGCCAAAAAAAAAAAATTGCAAAAAAATAGTACTAACAAAAACAAATATATAATATATATGTCAAAGAAATAATATTATCTTGCAACCCGGAACAAGTTGTCTGATTGAAAGTGCAAAAACTGGATAAGAAATTTAGCACATATCATTCAAACATGATGCATATTTAAAGATGCCGCGTCACAGTTTAAGTTTATTCTGGTGATGGCCAAATTTGGAGAACAAGTGTGCAAGCAACGCAAAGAAGGAAGCGATGCACCACATTATCCAAGAGAAGATCAAGATCATATAATCCAAGAACTTCTTCTTTGGAAGATGGGTTCTGTCAGATTGAAGCAAAGCTCTGTAAACAGCTTCGGACAAGGCAAATGCAGTGACGGGGTCGGATTCCTCGGCCAAGATTCCTTGTTCTGTCAAACATGGTATGTCGTATGCACCGGTCGTCTCGGGTATCCCCAGATACTCGCATATCTTCAGCCTCCCATTGATCCTATCCTCTGCATTTAGGGTGTCTCCATGTGTTAAGATCAAGATCGGGTTCTCATCTGCGGTAAACAAGTCGATTTAGTCACAGAAACAGAAGCCAACTTGATGTTTGGCATGTTTCGGAAATGACATTAGGACAAGATGAATTTTTTCTCATCTAAATGTTAAATGCCGGCCTAGTGATAGATTTGCCATCAACCCAACAGACCCCACAACTTAAAGCAATACTCAAAGAGATCCAAACTTTTTTTAAAAAAAATGATGATCCCAAGAATAAGAAACTAAAAGTGAGAGACTTACTAGCACTTTTAGCAGATGGCAAATGGAAAAGATCCCTCAGGGCCTCAATTGGCTTCAAATCGCCACTTTCGAAAGCTTTGCGGATAAGTGATAGATCAGCCACAACCATCACACAATTGACCTTTCTCTTAACGTATCTTGAACTCGCTATCCCCATTGATCCACCATGTCCTTTGACCTTTTCGTCCTCTTGTCGAAAACAAGGTTGGTTATGGCGAACCCCGTCGGCCATCCAACCCGAAAACTCTTTCAATCCTTCTTCCATCCGGTCTTGATCTAACCCCCTTGTGTCGAAGAAGCAGAACCCGTTTCGTGGTGACCGCAGAATGTTGTGCTCTTCTAGGTACATTGTGGTGTAGTTCGAAGAATCTCCTAAGTATCAAATTCAAAATTTCATGATTCAACAAAGATGGCCGTATCCATAAGTTTAATGTGACGAAACTTTTACTTAATCTCTTTCTTAGTTCTTAATGACGTGGCAATACATTATAACTAGAAAAAAGACATTTGAAACAGAAGGTATGAAATTTCATACATCATGAAGTTCATCTTACCCGGTAAAGATCACGTGATATTATGAAATCAATCCAAAATCTTGGATCTACCAACAAATTTAAATTCCATATTTAGTCATCCGACCCTCTAAATACTGAAAATCAAGTAAAATTCCATCCTCATTACTTGGATGAAGATGCAATTTGAAGAGCCTGAGTCTCAGTCCAAGAATTAAGCCAAAAAGAAAACACATTTAGGTAAGAGTTTACTTTTTGAAAAATTTTTATATGTGAAATACTATCAAGATCCACAAAAAGACTTCAATCCAAACACAAATTTTCATGAACACATGATCTGAAACCAGGCAGGACCCAAAAAATGAAGGGAGAAATGTGATTTACCCGAGGTCTGAGCAAAAGGGATGAGCCCAGATCTCCCAAGAACACTATACATCAAGTTGACAAAAGAGCTCTTGCCCGAACCCGCCAGCCCAGACAACAGAACAGTAACAACCTTGGGCACATCCACTTCCTCCTTGTTGATTCCCCCAACCGGCACCCAGAAATCGCCGGCCCTGTAAGTCATCAGCTTGTGCCTGAAATCATCGAGCCCCTCGCCGGACACGAAGGCCAACCTCTCCATTTCTCTCAGAACTTTGAGCCTCGGTGTCAACATGGAGGGGTCGGAGATTTCAACCTTGAAACGCCCATTTTCGTCGAAATCCTCGGCCGTCCTCCACCAGCAGAAAGATGGGTTCGGCCCAAGGCTCTGTTCTTCGTCGCTGCTGAAGAAATGCGAGTTCTTCATCTGGGATTCGACAATCAAACTGAGGTGTTAGCTGATTTTCTTTGAAGAGCTACTACAGCTGGATCTTACACATCAAATTTCATGATCTTACAATAGGGTTATAATATATCTTATTTTCCGGAATCGGTAGTCTTTGATAACGAGATTTCATTTATTATAGTAGTTACCACGAGTGGAGCCCTTCTTCTGTTCATATAAATTGTTTCGCAAATAATTTATTGCTCGTCCTTGTCCAAGTTGTAATCTTCATCTTCCTTGATCAGAGTTCATAAAAACAGATTATTGTTGATTTTACCATTAAACATAATTAATGGACAGAATTCAACTTTTTGATAAAACGAGAAAAAGATATATCACCAAATTATTTAACTGTATGTTCAGATTTAATTGATTTTTTATGAGGAAAAAAATTATATAAATGTAGTTTTGATATGATAGTTTATCCTACAGTGATGGAAAAAAGTTCATAAATATGATTTCTATCTTAACTTAAGCATACGTGTGGTCCACATTTCATCTCACGTAAGAAAAAAAAAATGATTCCTTGATCCCTCGGAAGACAACAAAAGTTCCACTAATATCATCTCATTTATCGAATTTATGAAATAAATCTGAGTAATAAATATGTTTACCCAAGGCTCTGCCTAGTACAGGGTGTGCCCCATTAATTAATGTTTATATCTCTTTATTTATATATATATATATATATATAGACAACAAAAGTTCCACTAATATCATCTCATTTATCGAATTTATGAAATAAATCTGAGTAATAAATATATTTACCCAAGGCTCTGCCTAGTACAGGGTGTGCCCCATTAATTAATGTTTATATCTCTTTATTTATATAT